>JAGFPH010012059.1:0-31232 GCA_018207615.1 Philaenus spumarius | reverse complement strand
TTTATAATCTAGAAAACAGAAAAAAATGTTGTTATAATTTTAATATTGTTTTTTAGGCCGTTTTTAGCTTGGGTCGAAAACGACCCGATGGTCAGATGAAACTTCTAAACCTCTAATATTATTTTATATTGTTTGATTTGTTGTACTTATGTAAAACCATTACTGTTCTTTACTATTAGGCCCTAAAACTGTATTCCTAAAAAATTTTACTTATTTGAATAAGAAAAGTTGTTTTTATTATTTGTTCACACACCGTCATAAGGATGACAAGGAGTAAAAAAAAACTGAAATTGAAATCAAAACTTTATAGTTACAATAACATAATTGAATAAAATATAGGCCTAAAAATATATACACAATGTTGGTCCATTAAATAATATTTATAATGCGTGAAATTAGGTTCAAGAGTGAAAGTTCAGGAAACACTTATCATGTAGAGCAACACCAAACTTTTTGCAGGACTTTGTTGTCTTGTTGCTGCAAACTGCACATCTTCTTCGGCTTTGTTGCGTCAAGATAATGTGTTCATTGTTCTCCAGTCTAACAACGTCAGGAATGATTCTTGGTGAGATAAATCTTCTAGATGGTCCAGGGGAAGTTTTATCTTCTCCATACTTCTTTAGTAAGCAAGTCACAACTTGACGACGAAAATGGAGTAAATCCACAACATTGCATTTATAACTCCGTGCTAACTGGTAAGCGTTGTTGAAAGCAACATCCAGCAACCACAACACGATTCGAATATACCATTTCTTTCCTCTCATGCCTATTCGGTAACAAGCTACATTTGCATCCATTTGGTCTACTCCTCCCATATACTTGTTATAGAAATGTATCAAGTTAGGCTGTGCCACTTCTACTTTCTTGTGTTCAATTCGTGAGTAACGCTGAGCTGCTCGCACTGGTTGCACTCCGTATTCTGTTGAGAGTAGAGTCACAACAGAGTTATCGTTCCACCTGACAGCACAAATGTTGTCCTTTTTGTCGATACATGAATCAAAAGAACCTCTTGGTTGCTTCTTCAGTACTGCTTTATCATCAAGAGGACAGTGTTCTGTTCGGTCAACTTTCACTGTTCCTGTTGCTAAGAAATTACTTTCTTTGAGCTTAGCCAGGAGCTTCGGACAACTGAAGAAGTTGTCAAATACACAGTGAATATCAGAATAGAAATAGGCTACAAAAGGGTAGATATGTAAATAACACTATTTCATTAGAGTTTACTTTTACAAAACTCTTGCAACAGTATTTGTTTGTTTCAATAATGAGGTATATGCTTATTTTACCAATGAGATGATAAATTCAAGTTATATGTCTCTTATGCCCACTGGGTCGTTTTCGACCCAAACAATATTTCTCAACTCCTGGTTGGTAAAATAAAAACTACATCATTCAAATAACTATACCACCATGTTATAGAACTATTCTAGTATTTATATTGTAGGCATCAATAAATAAGAATAATTATTAGATAATTATACTTACATTTTTACAACAGAGATTATGAGTCAGATTCTAGCTGCTTGACATCAATAGAGACCAACAAACAAAACAAATGTACAAACACAGAGAGTGCAGGTTAGTGGCAGTGTTGCCAACTCACTACTGTACAGTAAACAAATTTATGGTACTAGTAGGATGAAATTATGGTATTCAAAGCTGTAAAAAAAAAAAAAAAAAAAACAGTGCTGGGTCGTTAACGACCCGATGGGTATAAATGGGTTTTAAAGAAGTTATGAAATTTGGAAGTCTTTTATAATGTTAAATAGGTGTTACAGAGCAGACAATTTTATAAATGTTGTTATTGTTTATAGATGTGCTAGGTGTTTACAGTTGTTCTTCGTTCTGCATATGTACAGTAATATCATTTAATGAAGGACAAAAAGTAAAACATGTTTTATATTGTACGGTACATCAATTATTATAGGTTATTTATTAAATTAGAAATAAGTGACATTCTAATATTATTTATGGAAATCAGTTTATTATTTTTTTTTTTTTTGCAAATTAGGTTCAGGTAAATTCTATATTGTTTGCCGTTCAAGGAAAAATAATATTTTGGTAGCAAGAAGAAAATTATTTTAGTGGATTCGCCAACATATACGTTAATTATTGTCCTGATGTTGTAGAAATGTTTTTCGAAATGCCCAGTATATTTTCAAGCACAATATAAGTTAACAGTTTAGCTTATCATGTGTTTAAAAAATTTAAAAATTTAAAACTTTTAATCTTTCAATATGTTTTATAGTACAAACACAAATTGAGGTCAGTTTAATTCGCATCCGTTGCACAGGCACTATTATTGCAGCACTAATGGATTGTGGTTTTGTGTTGATTGCGGGAAGGTGATTACATGTTACTAGTTAAATGTGAAAACATTTGAAGATTTTTAATAAATATTCAATCGGATATAACTTATGGGGCAATATTTTCAGATGCAGATATCTTCTTTCCACAGCTTCTGCTATTCTATTTTATTATTTTAACTTAAGCTTCAATGAAAATTTATTGTATTCTGGATCATTAAAAGAGCACAAAAATAGTTTGTTCAGCGGGTTTTAACGTCAAAACCGGCATCATCAGGGCAGCTTAACTAACAGCGTTAAAAAAGCTACGCCACATTTTTATACTTCTAACCTTTATTGTTACTAATTTCAAAATAATTCGATTACGCAGCTGAACCGCTGACGTGAGATGAGCGCATTTCCAAAATTAAGTTTATATGTTATAGGATTTCAACAAACTTTTAGGAAATTGGTCTAGTCACGAAGGTGCTGAATAGCTGCCAGCGTGTACGAAATATATTATTAGAATTTGTTTGGACCTCAGTCCCATGCCTCGGCTCAAGCACTGCATCGTTTCGCTGGAAGTAGAACAAATTGCTATGCTAGTTTACTCAACCTTTCAGCCTCGGATTATTGAATGCTTCGCTTCGATAGCAGAAAAAAATCGGATCAAAAGCTGCCCCCACGGTAAAATTCTCATGTGCATTTGAACCGGGTACTTTTATGGTATTTTACGTTCCGATCGATTCTGAAAGAACCAGATGGACTATAAGGTCTTGTAAAATACCAAAATGTGCAGACTAATTTCCTATGTTTATTTGTGTACATAAAACCCCAAAAACGTTTCCTTCTAATACGAAAAATCATAAAACATCTTTACTTCTGGTAAAAAAAACGTGCTTCCGTTGCTCATTGTCCCCTCCTTACAGTACGGGTCACTGCAATATCTCATCTTTCCTATGGAAATTCACTAGTAAGCAATATGGGTTACAGAAACTGCAAAAGAAAAAATATATCTGTACTGAAGATTATATTACGTTTTTCAGTGGAATAAATTTTTAAACGACTTTTTTGTTAGTTTAAGGAGTCTATTAAACTTGTCGGAATTATGTGTGGCGGATGTGTGGCACGAGAAATGGGAACAGTATATGAATATGATTAGTTATAAGGTTTCCTGATATTTTTAATACAGTACAATGTACCTGTTTATGTTAGCGTCTTTTATTTTATTATTTCTAATATTAATGTTATGACTTTGTAGAATAAATGTTTTTATTTTCTAAACGATTCTGTGGAGTGTTTAAGCAAAACAGTAATACAAATATTAATACCAGTTCAAGTATACAGAGTGATTTTTTTTAAAACGTACCACCTATATTATTTTTAAAGACGGAAAGAGATAAACATAATTAGATCTAAGTGCAGTTATTCACTGTCATGTGGAACATTAGAAAACTTAATTATAAAATCCAAAATCCCATCCCCCCTAATATCACCCTATATCAAAAATGTGAACACATACTTCTTGTGATAGATCAAACCAAAAAGCTTTAAAAACCATGAAATTCTTTGGTAAAAATATAAAAATCGGCATTCGTTCGCTACGGTCAAAAATTTTATATTGTAAATTATTTTTATAATTTTAATTTAATAAAGGTCGAAAGATATATCCAAAATCTGTTTTCGGGAAAGTTATTTTCAACTTGAATGAAGGTGGGGGACATACGCACACCTCGCCGCTCCACAGCCACCAACAACGCTCCTCTCTTTCTCCCTCTATCTCATATAAATTCCACGTTTTCTTATTGCTCCTTTACCTATCTCCTTCCGTGGTCTGCCGGTTGATCCCGACATCACTCTATCTCGTTATTTGTCTGTGAAGACTGATCCCTCCAGGACGAACTTTCCTTCTTAACTCCTACCACGTCATTTCTATTGAATATGCATATTGTCGAGCCCCACTAAACCCTGAAACCTCTGTCCAGTTTCCTAAACCATCTAACGCCCGACAAGAACTTTAGAAAATCTATTTGCAAAATCACCTCACTCCTATTACCCAAAGTCATCAATTTATAATGAACTCATATGGTTTATGATGCATCAAATTAAAAGGATTTATAAAATATGAATTTCTGATGTAATAAATTTAAAATGTCTTAACATACTCATTCTATTTGCTCAAAAATATTATTTTGTAAATAATTGTTTTGTAAAATTTAATAAATATAGCCTTATGTAATAATTACAATTTATTAACATGGGCTGACAGGATTGGAGTTGGGAGGATTTTGCAAATACGAGTTATAAAATTTGCATTAAAGATTAATTACTGCCCAGAGATCAGATTTTGGATATCTATTTATGTCTTTTAAATAATATAGAATAATTAAAGCAACTTAAAAGAATATTTTTTTAGCATAACGAACGAAGAGTTATTTAGTAGATTTTTAACTTCTTACAAAAGAAATTCATGGGGTTTGAAGGCTTTTATTAGTTTGATGTTTCACAATCAATATGTGACCATTTTATATTTTTTTTTAAATAAGGTGGTATTAATGGAAAAGGGAATTTTGTCATTTTGTAATTAGGTTTTCTAAGGTTTGCCCCAATGGTGACTAACTGTATGGAAATCATATTTTGCATGTCTCTTTCAGTGTTTTAAATTATATTACGTGTGGTAAGTTTTTAAAAATCACACAGTATATCACGCAAATGTAAAGTTTTATAGGGCAACCTGTCCGGTAAAAACAACGTCTACTAATTAGTAATTTAGCTAATTATTTTTCTCTAGAACTGCTCTTTATATAATATTTTTTACGCTTTCTTTGTAAAAACATTTGTCAAAACTTCCAAACCAGAAGATATACAACCAGACATATACAGTCAGCTTGGAAGCAAGCCAACCACCACTTGCTTTACTTCCGCCCTTCTACCCTCTTACCACATAAAAACTTACCAGAAAGATTGCTCGCCGTTTATTCGGCTAAGTTTTAACGTCGATATGAGTGATTATGAGTGGATCGTTTATGAAATTTATGAACTAAAAGTATACAATTTATTAGTTGGAGAAAAAAATTGTTCTTTCATTACCTAGCCCAAAATAATTATCGTAAGAGGTGTAATCTAAGTATTACAAAATAAATAAATATTTTTGAACGTTAACATGTTCTGAGATAGTGAATTTTAAATTCATTAATTAAAAACAAATATCTCATTCAATCTACATGACATGTCCATTTCATTTTACTATTAAAATACTATCATTTAAAAAACAAAAATAATTTGTTCTTCCAAATAAAAATGTGTACAAAAGTTAACATTTTATTTTAAATGGTATCAGAATTCTCGAATTCTGAAATTTTGGAGTTACGATATTTTTACTCCTTAGTTATTGTACTTTATTCAAACAAATGGATTTTTCTTCCCTAATACCTACAGCATAACTTAACTTTGTCTATCTATGGCAATAATTATTATATGAAATACAAACTAACACAAAAACACTTACAAAACCATAAAGCACACTCCAGAATATGAATCAGATACAGCTTGAACTAGCGATAACAATAAGAATGCATATACATATAAGTTATGGTTTGGTTTCGCGGATGTGTCTTTAAAAAAAAAAAAACACTTTTTAATAATTAAACAAGATTTTAATATAACTTTAAAACTTATTAATTAAACAAAGTACATTTGATATGCACTGAGTGCAACCTCGACTAACACTGGCTAGCTAACGCTCTTGCGTGGAAACAATGACAATGCTTACTGTGCTAAAAACTATAATATTCTACGAACTACAGTACTACTTAAGCTAAAATCCTCTACATAACTCCTCCATCCCTAAACAAAACTTCCGGGGATGGTTGTTCTGTAGCCATCCTCGGGGTTGTCCTGGGAAACTTGTTGAGCAGTATGTATAGAAGTCCTCCAATCACAACTCCATATAGTGCAATGGTCCAAACACTGATATTTTTGGTAACCGCCATCTGTTTATCAATTCTGGAAATAGTATTAATATTAATTTTATCAAGTTCTAATTTTCTAATGTTTACCGAAAACTCTGGCTCTTGATCTTCTTGTAGATTCAGTTCTGGAACTTCTAGGAGCTTTGGATGTCCTCCTTTAGTTCTGGTCATATGGGAGTGCTTTTTATTATTATATATAATTGTATTATTGTT
Organism: Philaenus spumarius; assembly: GCA_018207615.1. Taxonomy (NCBI): domain Eukaryota; kingdom Metazoa; phylum Arthropoda; class Insecta; order Hemiptera; family Aphrophoridae; genus Philaenus; species Philaenus spumarius. Next base: position 24,766 of record JAGFPH010012059.1, on the reverse strand, counting down.
GGGTTTTATCAGAAATATACCTTGAAGGGTTATTATATTAGTTTCTTCTTGGTTAACTAATTTTAAAGTTTCTTTAGTACGGAAAGTTGCTAAATATTGGTTAAGTTTAGGGATCCAATCAATAAAATTATCGGTAATTTCCAGGGCTATATATTTACACATGTCTGCTTTATTGTCTTTGACTATAGGTTGTTTCACAGTCCGTTGTCTCGTGTGATATTTGGACTAATGAGCAAAAGTATTCGGAATCGATCTTATGGTTACAATTACTGTCTAAGCCTAGTGTCACAGAGCTAGAGACTAACATATAATTAACAGTGGGTATTACAGTAACATATTTTTCATCATAAAAAGTTGGTACAGAACGTAATTGGTAAATATTAAAATCAGACTTTTCAACAATTGGTAACTTGAGAAAATATACAATGTTCTCTACATCTAGTTTACAACTTACTTCTATTAGGCTTTCTACTTCCCACATGTTTTCCGGTTTCGGCTCAATTGGTAATTGTTTGTCATAATATGTTTCTATTTTCTTTATTTCCAAATACAATTCTTTAATTGAAATGACACTTGGATGAAGTACACTAAGTTTACAAAATGTCAAAGAATTTTCCAAATCAATTACCACTTGCAATAACATGTTATATAAAATATTCAATTGATTAAGTATGTTTTTAAGTTTTTCTAAAGCTACAAAATCATTTAGGTTATTATTTACATCAATAATTTTAGATTTTAATTCAATAATGTTCTGTTCAATAATATTAAATATTTTATTATATTCTATAATTATATTTTCACTGAAAGAGTATTGAGGATTTAATTGATTGGTTATGTATCTTTGGTTACTACTAATTTGTTCCAATATATTATCATAATTTTTGCCATCGTAGGCATCTAGATTACCTGTGATTACTTTTAACACAGACCCTAGACCATCTATTATTCCCCTTCTGTTTCTTATATTATTAGTATTTTCTAACAAAACAATTTCTAATTTTTCTTTAACAATATCCCTAGTATGATTGATGAATTTAAAATAACTTACAATATCTCTAATTCTTTTTCTATTGTCCGTCACAAATTCTACTTTTCCAGTTAGGCTGGCATTACAGTTTTTACAATTGTTTGTACAATGGTTTAGTACATTATTATAATAGTTTTCAACATGAATTACTTGTAAAACAAAATCTCTTAAATTAAAATAATGAACAAATGTATGATAAGACGACTTCAGTTTAGAAAGTCCTAAATGAATAGGAATTATTCCTAAGTTGGTGGAGATGTCTTTGATCTCTGCTGTGTGGGTAGCCGCTCGTTCAAGGAACAGGAGGTACCTGGAACAGGATTTAGATTTGGGTTATTGCTTATTTTCCGTGGTCTCTTAATTTTTGACAGGTGAATTTTTTGTTTGGTGTTGTGATGGCTTGGTTTAATTTCGGCAGTTTTCCTTTCCCTATTTATGGAAGATATTTCCTCTTTGTTGTATTTATTTTTTACTTTATTTAGTTTTTGTAATGTTTTTACGTAAACGTCCTTGGGCACTTCCGGTAATGGCTCTTTATTTAAATTTCTTTTAGTTAGTATATCTTCTTTAGTTTTTTGATTGCGTATTTGAATTTGTTCATATAGCTTCCTTATTTTTTCTTTGTGACCTATCACGTAATAATTAATTAATTTATTTTCAATATCAATATTCAAAATATTATTAGGGTTGATATGTCCATATAATATCTCGAAAGGTGTGAGTTTAGTTACCGAATGTATGCTATTATTATAAGCAATGACCGCATATTTGACCTTTTTTGTTATATTTTCATTTTTAAATTCAACCTGATTATTTAAAAGCCTGATATGTTCAATAAGTTTAGAATGGAACCTTTCAACTAATCCGTTAGAAGATGGATTCTGGGTACTTGTGAAGTGTATTTTAATCCTGTGCAGTTCCAGCATTTCCTTGATAACTTTATTATTAAATTCAGTCCCATTGTCTAAAACGATAACTTCAGGGACACCGTGATGCGTAAAGTAATCTAACAATTTATCAGCTGTTTCAAGCACTTGGGCGCCTCCAACACGGCACACTTGTGCATAGCGAGAGAATCCGTCAACGATACTAAGAAACCTACTCTTCTCTAGCGATATGCTATCTACATGCACTATTTGCAATGGCCTTGATGGTGTGGGTGTAAGGTTCATTTCGAGTTTTTATGGTACTCGCTCGTATTTCACAGCTAAACAAACTTCACAATTATTTATAAAATTTTGGATATGAGTTTTAATATTTGGCCAATAGTATTTTCGTTTAATTTGTTCATAAGTCTCCTGTATACCACGGTGGTTAGTTTTACTCGTATGATAATTTTCTATTATTTCCTAGATTTCCTCTTCTTCGGTTACATCTAACAATTTAGTGTTACATTTAGTTAAACATAGTTTAGAGTTTTTAAAGTCTTTCGCTACACAAGCTGCAAATCTTTCGTAAAAGTCGTTTTCAAAATAAATACTATATTTAACATTAGGCACTAAGTATTCTTTTATAAATTTAATGATGTCATTTTTGAAGTTATTTTCAGATATTTCAACTATTAGTCTCATTTTACTGGTTCCGAATAGTTTTTATATTTTTATATTTTTTGGTTGGTGATTTACAAGAGTTAGAAAGATTTGATTTTTTCCAAAGTTTACCGGTTCGTCCGAGATAGGTATTCCAACTTGCGTATTCCCGTCGGAGTTTGAGTGGGCAGTTTGGTCATCTTCATCGCTGGTTTCCTCTTGACTTGTCGAATGTGCGTCTTCTTCTGCGTCAAAGTGTGCGATCATTGACTCATTGTCCTTTAACTCTGGAAAGTGTAACCTAGTTGCTTCGGCTATTATTCTGTCTAAATCTTCATCTTCAGGATCTTGATCGTTTACCTTCTGTTCAGTGATATTTAGCTGTATTCTTGACAGGGCGTCTGCGTTTTTGTTCAATTTCCCTTTTTTGTATTTTATCTCGTAGTCGTACTCTTCTAATTTCAGTCTCCATCTTAGTAACCTGGAATTAGGCTCTTTAACTGAAAATAACCACTGTAGAGGCTTATGATCCATATAGATTTTGAATTTCCTACCGTATATGTAAGGTCTGAAATATTTAGTTCCAAAAACTATTGCAAGGAGTTCCTTCTCTATAGCTGAACATTGCGTCTCGCTTTTGTTAAGCGTTCTGCTGGCGTAAGCAATTGGTAGGTCTGCTCCATTTTTTATTTGGGATAGGATTGCCCCCACCGCATAGTTGCTAGCGTCTGTTGTCAGAATGAACTCTTTATCAAAATCAAGATATTGTAAAAAAGGTTCGTTACATAAGATGTCTTTACATATTTCAAAACTATTTACGTATTCAGGTTCATTTATGTCGATTTTGATTTCCTTTTTTAAACAGTGAGTCAGTGGTTTAGTCAATTTTGCGAAATCTTTAATGAATGTTCTGTAGTATCCTAGTAATCCGAGAAATCCTTTGATTTCTTTTGTGGTTTTCGGAATAGGGTAATTCTTTATGGCTTTAATTTTGTCAGGATTGGGTTTAACTCCCTCGGGTGTTACAATATGTCCCAGATAGGCTACTTCCTTCCTTAGAAATTCTGTTTTATCGAGTTTCACTTTAAGGGTCGGCTCTAGCTGTCGGCCATGTTGGTTGACACTCCATAAGACCAATGTTAAATTAAAATCCAAATTTTTCCTTTATTTTTGATTGGATAATTATGAACGATATGTCATTTTAAAGCTATGGCCAATACGCATGCAAATAGCTTTTCCAAAATTAAGAAAAAGATTTTGTTTAATATTTATTAACAATTTAAAAAATTGATTTTTAATATTTTTTTTACGTTTTCACTATTAATTATAGCGAAAAAGTACCAAGCCATTTGCATGAAGAATTTCGTCCCCAAGATTTTGGTATTTTTTTTAAAACGCTATTTGAACAATTGCGGGTTTTAAATGGATTTAGGCTGAGCAATGTCCGTGTAACCTACCGCCACTATAGGGTGACTTTAAATATTTTTTTACGTTGTAACTATTAATTATAGCGAAAAATTACCAAGCCATTCGGATGAAGAATTTTGTCCCCAAGAGTTTGGTATTTTTAAAAAAACGCTATTTGAAAAATTGCGGGTTTTAAATGGATTTAGGATGAGCAATGTCCGCGTAAACTACCGCCGCTACGCTGGAGTCGCAGGTTGCTTTCTATTTTACTAGAGCCGACCCTTAAAGTTGGCTTCTCTCAATCTATTGAAAACTTCCCTTAATCTGTCTATGTGTTCTTTTAAGCTAGTAGAGTAAATTAAAATGTTGTCCAAATAAACAAGGGCCGTTTCATTTTGAATTCTCCTTAAAATATTATTCATAATTCTTTGGAAAGTCGGATGGCTATTTTTTAGGCCGAACAGCATCCGTAGAAATTCATAATGACCGGTTTCTGTTGAGAAGGCAGTTTTGGCGACACTATCAGGGTGCATTGTCACCTGAGAAATCCAGATACTCGATCGAGAGTACTAAAATATTGAGATCTTATCAGTTTATCTAAAATATCAGTTATATTAGGAAGAGAAAATTTGTCATCGATTCTTTTAGCATTTAGACCCCTGAAATCAATCACTAATCTAAATTTTGGCTTATTGGACGCGTATGGTTTTTTTGGGACGATCCAAACGGGTGAATTCCACGGGGAGTGTGAAGGTTGTATTATTTTTTTATTTAACAAATCTTGTATTTGTTTATCTACCTCCTTTCGATAAATTTCAGGGTAACGGTAATTTCTTGAATAAACAGGGATTTCACCCGTCGTTCTGATTTCATGTTTAATTTTGTTTGAGAAGGTTAGGTCATCATTTTCCGAATAAAATATGTCAGGATATTCTTTTAGTAACTTCCAAATTTAATTTTTCTCTTCCGAATTCATGTGATCTGTTCTGATTTTTGTAAAGTCTAATTTATTTATTTTTATTTAAAAAATTTAGTTTGGGCTATTTTCATTATGGATGTCTTGTTTGTTCTGTTAGTTGATCTAACGAATGATCGTAATTTTCTTCCTCTGTTGGTTTCCCTACCATGTGGTAAAGTTTATTTTGTCTAACCGTGTTCCCTGTCTGACGTGTAGAGATACTCATGGGCGTTGGTTGATAAGTTTGATTAGTTTTTTGAACACTGTTAGGTACAAAATGTCTTTGTGGTTGACTGTGGGGTTGTCTGTTTACCCAGTTAGGATTAGGTTGTACAGGCTGTCTGTAAGGATTTTGTTTATGGAATTGATGGTTAGGCAATGGTTTACGAATTGGCATGTATTGGGGTTTTTGTGGGATATTTGGTCGGCTTGTTTGAAACAATTTGTTATTTTTAAATTGGGAATCATTTGTAAGCATATTGAGTGCTTCTTCGAGTGTTTTGGGGTTTTTAGTGCGCATTAGCGACCCTAGCGGTTCCTGAAGTCCCCTTAACATAACTCTTAACGCTAGTTGTTGTGCATATGTACATAAAACATCCTTAGCTGTTGGTTCTTTATCAACAAAGAATGCTATTTGCAAATTTAACAAACTTTTGCACCTTTTCATAGAATTTAAATGGTGATTCCCCATTTTCCTGCTTTAACTCTGCCATTTCAAGGTTTAATGCGAAACAGTCCCTTTTATCTAAATAACTAGCTAGTAAGATTTGTTTAACCTCATTCCAAGCATAAGTGTTAGAATGAACTACTATATCAAGAGCCTGTCCCTTCAACTTTGCCAATATTCACGAGAAAAGGTATTCATTTTGAAAATCTTCTATATTACTAGTAACAAAGAATCTATTAACTATTTTGTCACATATGGTAATAAATCGATTGAGCATAGTCGGCTCCCCGTTAAATTCCGGTATCATGTCTAAGTATTCTTTTTTAAGAGTTGGGGTAGTCATTGTTATGCTTATTGTTAAATAAATTAAATTAAAGTTAAAAGATAAAAAGATTATTTAAATTCAATTGTTTGATTTTCTGATTTAAAATTAATAAACAATTAATCTTAACAATATAAATTATATAACTACTTAACAAGTTTACTTACAATAAGATCCAAAATACTTTGCTCATTTTTCACAACGCGCGTATATTTTTATTTTCCGTGTTCGCTGGAACACGTTGCACTTCACTCACTTCTCACAATTTTCACTCCGCTTTCTTTGTAGATATCCGCTATACAGTTGCAAATATTCACTTTGCTGATTGCTTGTGCTAAATTTAATAATGTACACTTATTAAATTGAGCTGTCGATCCTTCTTGATAATATTCACTTATCGTGGATGATCTGTTCGACACTTCGGTTAATCAGTTAAAACTGAAGAAAAACTATATGCACAATTTTCCCGATGTGTCCTACCGACTGCGCCAGTTATGGTTTGGTTTCGAGGATGTGTCTTTTTAAAAAAACACTTTTTATTAATTAAATAAGATTTTAATATACAATAAAACATATTAATTAAACAAAGTACATTTGATGTGCACTGAGTGCAACCTCGACTAACACTGGCTAGCTAACGCTCTTGCGTGGAAACAGTGACAATGCTTACTGTGCTAAAAACTATAATATTCTACGAACTACAGTAGGGCCCTACTACTTAAGCTAAAATCCTCTACATAACTTATACATAAACATGATGTAGTAAAACGAAAAAACGAATCATGCCCTGCAATATTAATAGGGGACCCCATAGCTTGGTAGAGATCACCACTAAAAAAAGAAGAAAAACGCGTCTTCAACTGATGGCCCAGAAAAAAAATCAGTCAAATAAAATTAACATAAAACATACAGAACATTTTAACGGTAAACTGTAGCATTAGTAAGTCAAATGTAAAACCGTTACCCATTCCGGTAGAAAAATAAGTATGATAACATTATTTGTTACTGCTTACAAAGTTGTAAACACTAACCCCTATTCCAGCAACTTTTACTGGAAATAAATTATAACTAGTTATAAGGGTAAAGTTTTGAGTTAACAAAATATTTATAATGATAAACACATGTTTCCCAACGACCCAACTCTCCCTTCCACCACCTCCAACCAAGTTATGTTTACTGTTATCGGTTCTTTTATAATAGTTTAATTTAAAAGTATTTTTAGTTTCTTATAACATTTAGAGGTGTCAGGTATTATTTCGTCAGTGATAGTTCTTAAATTCTTTCGCCGTTATACTTTAACTTTATACTTTATACATATTTTGTTAACTCAAACAGTTACCCTTACTGCTAGAAAAATAAGTATCATAACATTATTTGTTACTGCTTACAAAGTTGTAAATAGTAACCCCTATTCCAATAACTGGTACTGGAAATAAATTATAACAACTAATTATAAGGTTACTTGTTGATACATTTGAAAAATATTTAAATATATTGACTTAAAGTCCAATTCTATATTAGAATAAAAGAGTAATTTTGTCCTTCTGTGTGTCTTTCCCAATATTCAGTATTTACTTACTTGTACATTGACGCGTTTCAGAAATTGAATCAATGTTCAGAATCTCGCTCTAAATTGAGGCGTTAGCCTTTTAAACCCGAAACAACAAGGTTGCTAAATATTTTGTCATACGTATTCGACTGTGTTCACAGGCCGGATCATTACTTTAAATTATTATTTTATTCTAAAGATGGATTCAATTTCCGAAACGAGTTAATGGACAAGTAAGTAAATACTTAAATTGATAAAGTCACATAGATGGAAAAACTTACTCTTTTATCCAAATGTAATATGTTTGACTAGCAAATAAAAGCCTAACGAGGTTGGCTGAAAAATGTCCTAGTGCAATATGAATCTCCAGAAATAGGTATCAATCGTAACACATTTAAAATAAACGGTACCAGGAACTGGCACATACTTTCTCACAAATACATTTAAATTACTAAACAGATTCACTGAGACTTGTAGGGTGTGGTAGGAGAGTTTTTTTATTAAAGTTGGAGATTAACTAATAAATATTATTATAATTATTATTATCTAGAGAGAAAACTATTCGATCGATTTCGAAAAAATTTGCACCAAACACGTCAATTAGGTCTTCATAGATGCACGTAAAATGGTTTTGAAATTTTTTTTAAACAACCCGCTTTATGGCTAAAAAACCCCCAAAAACAGTTATTATTATTATTATTATTAGCTAAACGAGAATTTTTAGAAAGATCGGGTTTCTGTATATGGTAGGGCACATTAAAGGCTACAAATAAGCCAAATTTTATCAAAATCGTTAGAGCCGTTTTTTAATAAAAAAATAATAACTGATTTTTTGGGGGTTTTTGGCCAAAAAGGGGGTTGTTTTTCAAAATTATTCAAAACCCTTTTTCGTGCATCTATACAGGCGTACTGGACATGTCAGGTGCAAATTTGGTTGAAACCGATCGAATAGTTTTCTGTCTAGCTTTGTATACTTTTATTAAAGTAGGCGATTAACTAATAAATGTTATTATTATTATCTAGAGAGAAAACTATTGGATCGATTTCGAACAAATTTTTACCAAACACGTCAATTAGGTCTTTATAGATGCACGTAAAAAGGTTTTGAAAAATTTTGAAAAACAACCCCCTTTATGGCCAAAAAACCCCCAAAAGTCAGTTATTATTATTATTATTAGCTAAACAAGAATTTTTAGAAAGATGCGAGTTTTTGTATATGGTAGGGCACATTAAAGGCTACAAATAAGCCAAATTTTATCAAAATCGTTAGAGCCGTTTTTTTATAAAAAAATAATAACTGATTTTTTGGGGGTTTTTTGGCCAAAAAGGGGGTTGTTTTTCAAAATTGTTCAAAACCATTTTTCGTGCATCTATACAGGCGTACTGGACAAGCCTGGTGCAAATTTGGTTGAAATCGATCGAATAGTTTTCTCTCTAGCTTTGTCTACATACAGACATACAAACATACAGACATACATACATACAGACATACAGACATACAGACAGACATTTTGTAAAAACCACTTTTTTGAACTCAGGGGGTCCCAAAACGGATATTTCCACAAAAATCTCAACATCGATTTTTTTTTGCGATCACTATACTTTCTCTATACTATAGTATAGTGAGAAAGTAAAAATGATAATTCCATCATTTTACTTCATTTAAAAGAGAACGAACTAAATTCAGCCCGGTAGATCTCCAGAAATAGGTTTTAAAATAAAACCAAACAAACTCAAAAAGAGTCCTTATGCCGATGAAATAAAAATTGCAATTCTTAATTTTGTTATAATAATGACATTTACTTTCATTTAAAACAAACTGCACGAAAATCGGTTACATATATTTTCAGAAATAGGTATCATAGGGTTTTAATCTAGAAACAAAAAGAGTTCTTATTAGGATGAAGTACAAATTACTTTTTCATTACTTTTTAATAATATTGCTAATATTCTCTTTGTATTTTAATTAAACAACTAAAATGAGGCAGGTAGATCTTCAAAAATTTTAAGTACTAGTAAACCCGCGAGAAAAATCACAGGCGGATTAATTAGATATACCGGGTGTCCCACGAAGAGGTCTCTATTTTTGAATTAATATATTAGATGCACCGAACACTCTACAAACCTGAAACTCAACAGTCCTAACATACACATATGTAAAAGAAATACACCTGAGTATCAGTTAATTCTGACACATTAGGACAAAATGGCGGGATATCAAAGAAATTGTACCTTTTCGTTAAAATAGTTTTATTTGCTTAAGTGTTACAACATAATTATTGAATTTTAACGATGTTACTAAGCACTAAACAACGTTAGGGAATTAAAGATATAAGTAACTCATAAATAAATTAAATCTATTTGATCCATAAACCTTATTCAAACTGATGTCCATCGATCGCAATGCACTGATGACAATGAAATAGAAAACAGTCATACGCTTTGCTGAACAACTCTCGAGGTATCAACAAGAGTTCCTCTTCGATCAACCTCATTAGTTCATCGTCTGTCGCAATGTTATGACAATAAACCTTCTCCTTCAAAAAGCCCCACAGAAAATAGTCACAAAAAGTCAAGTCTGGAGACCTTGAAGGCCAGTCCATGAAGCTGTTGCCACGACCTATCCAACGGTTAGGAAGATTTTGGTCCAAAACTGCTTTGGCCACATTAGCATAATGCGGAGGAGCTCCATCCTATTGGAAAAAAACGTCTTTCATCTCAGGCTGAGAAAGAGGAGGAACTATGTGATTGCTTAAAACTGATGCATAACTTTCTCCAGCCAGGAACTACACCTGGGAACCTTTCCCTAAAACACCTTATTGCTTCATAATCATTTTCAAAGACAATAGCTCAGGAACAACATTTCACTTTTTGCTCAGTTGAAAACGGCATGGTACATAAGACACTTTACAATGCAACTTAATAACAAATGCCAATGTTTATTACCAAATATGTTCATTGTTGTGGATACACGCAGTCAGCTGATAGATTTAAAATATTCTAAACAGCTGTAGCTGTTCATATTCTAAATAAAAGTAGGTTTACCCTTAAAATACGATTGCTGATTTCGTTGTTTTTTTGTTTTTCCACCATTTTATTTGGATCAGTCAGAATTAACTGATACTCAAGGATATTTCTTTTACATATGTGTTAGTCACGACTGTAGAATTTCAAGTCTGTAGAGCTCTCTATACGTCTGTCATATCAATTCAAAAATAGGGACCTCTTCGTGGGACACCCGGTATATTAGAAATACATTATTCAACAATATACTATTTTAGAACAACACACGTTATCTAGACCTACCTAACTATGCTGGGATTTTTAACTTGGTAAATGATTGTGTACAGCTATAAGGATTATAAAATTGTATGAATATTTGTAAAAATTTGGTGTTTAAGTATGTTATTATATATTTAAAGAAAGATAAAAAATATTATCTTTTAATTGCTTTTTATTTCATATTGATAGATCAAATGATTTAAAAGTTATTAATATTACAAGATTTATATTTATTAAAGTTGTAAACATAACCCCAAAGGTATAATCTATGTTAGGTTTGTGTATTACAGATGATGGGTAAAATCAGCTGTTTAGATGAAGGAATGTTTCCTAAGCTAAAGGAATATGTATCTTTTCTTTAAATTTGTATAAACAAAATATTTATGATGAAAGGTTGTATTTATATAGAGTTTATAACCTCAAAGCAAATATTATAACGTATATTATAGCATACATTAGTTATTTAGATCATATTACAAAAAATTAACTTCACAAGACATTATAATGATTGGAGCTGTAAACATAACCTCAAACTATAATATACACTGGGTTTACAGATGATGTGTGAAATCAGCTGTTATATTAAATGTTACTCCACGTAGGGTATGTACGTTCGTACGTACACTCACTTTTATAGGAGTTGATAAGTGTTTTAATCTAGAATAAAAAACCCCAAAAATTAAATTTATAGGTATACCGATGAAATATAAACTAATTTTAATAACATTTTGATAATAATGTCAATATTCCCCTTCATTTTGAATAGATGTAGCAGGTACCCCTCACCTCGTAGTAAATATAATAAATAATAATATTTAATAAATCATAATCAAGGGTCCACTAACCATGAACAGGTTATAGTGTTGGCAATGTCTTCACATACAAAACGCTGAGGTTTGAGTTCATGATAATTAAGGGAGGGGAACGCTAACAGGAATCACAGGCAGCACGCACGAGAGAGTCAGTCTGGTTTTGGAAATGATCGCGTACGCGTAGGCTCAAAGGGGGGGTTAGTCTTGCTTCGTATCCTCCCTGTGTCTCAAAACCCCTATAATTTTGCCTTGCAAATCTACATTCCCTATATGTGTGTCCTTTTTTATTACAGTTATTGCAAAATTTTGTGTTTTGATATGCTACATCCCCTCCATTATTTCCTTGTGCCGTAGTTCCTACTGTTTTTACTTCTACTCCCTTATCCCTTACGAATTGTTTTAGCTCTTCCATTTCTATTGCCATGTCTATTGCTTCCTCAAAAGATGTTGGGTTTTTATCTTTTGTTAAACTAGCTATTTCTCCCCTTAATCCTTTCAAAAAAACTGTCATTCCCCTTAAATCGGCCTTCTTTTCCGCGTATTTACTTACTGTTTCGTTGTTTCTACGTTTTTCTAACATTAACCTATCATTCAATTTTTTTACTCTATTCCCAAAATCATTTACTGTTTCATATTTATTTTGTGTTAAGATATCTAATTGATCTCTATAATACAAGTAGGGTTTTTTTGAGAATTTTTCTGTCAGCGCACCTGCCAATTCATTAAATGTAGTTGCGTTTATACATCCCTCATCGTTTTGAACAAATTCTCGCGCTGTGCCTACTAATTTAAATTTTAAAATTTTTATCCTTCTTTTGATATCCCAGTTACTGATGTCTGCCGCGTTTTCTATTGTTTGTAAAAAATCTATGATTGACTCTCCTGGTTTATCCCCGGAGAAAGTTTGTAATCCTGACACCAATTCCAAATGCACGTCCCATAAATGTCCTGTTTCGTTTACTAATCTAGAAACTTCCATGTCATTGTTTTCTACTACCGCTACCCTTTCTTGTAGTGTATTATTAATGTTGACCGTTTGTCTCAATTCCTCCCTTAATGTTTCGTTCATCTCTCTTGCTTCCCTACATCTTAGATTTAACAAATCAAACGCCTCCTGCACTGAGTAGTCTTGGCCGTCTATATTAGCCGCCATGTTTTTAAGATTTATGTTTAAATTATATCCTCAAAAATGTTAATATTATTATAATAATTAATTGTTTATTATATATTTATTTAATGAATTAATTATTGACATTTTTTCAATACATTTTAAATACACTTAATTCAAGTGTAACTCTCTGAATACACTTATTTAATATTAAGCAATGACGCGCCTGTAGTATCATTCAGTATAATTTTCCGCGTAATATCAATTGTAATTATTCTTATATCTAAACTTAATCCTAATTAAAATATTTACTAACGTAAACTTTAGGATTTGTCCAGTAATATTGGTTATTACTAAACAAACTATGCCTTTCCTTCTTTACGCAGTTTTTAAACTAACGCATATCGTTTACGATAGAAAACATTTTGTAATAGCTAACATGCTGGAATTTATTTAATTTAAAATTTAATTATTGAATTTACTTATTACTGATAATTTAATTTAAAGTTTTATGTCATTCAAAAAGATTATTCAAAAAAAAATATTTTATCTAAAAAAAATCAATTAGGCCTACCTATAATTATTTATGAAGAAAAAATTTTTTTTTCCGAGTTACCTTGTGATTCAGTAGAGAGATCCCACTTCTGACACCAGTTGTAACGTTGCGGCGCTTCCCATATAGGCTCCCATCGTCCTACTATGGTTTAGCGACGTCCTGCCGGTTGTCGGCCAAGTCCTTAACCCCTCTTGCGGAGATCCGGACGCTGTCAGGAGGGCGGTGTGTGAGAAGGATCTTCAAGAATCGGTACTCAGTGTATTCAGTAATGCATGTTTATTAGAGGTTAACAAACATTACTCTGTTGGTGCCGCCTAAACTAGTTAAACATAAATCTACTTATAATTTAGCCATGAGGCAAAGCAAGACTAACCCCCCCTTTGAGCCTACGCGTACGCGATCATTTCCAAAACCAGACTGACTCTCTCGTGCGTACTGCCTGTGATTCCTGTTAGCGTTCCCCTCCCTTAATTATCATGAACTCAAACCTCAGCGTTTTGTATGTGAAGACATTGCCAACACTATAACCTGTTCATGGTTAGTGGACCCTTGATTATGATTTATTAAATATTATTATTTATTATATTTACTACGAGGTGAGGGGTACCTGCTACATAAACACCACTAAAGTGGCCAGGTAGGTCTCCTGATATAGGTATTAAATCAAAAGGGTTTTACGATGTAATGGAGCCTTAAATAATTGCGGAGAGGTAACGCAGCCTTAAATAATTGTGAAGATAAGATAGAGCCTTAAATAACTGCGGAGATGCGGCGGAGCCTTAAAGAATTGCGGAAAGGCGACGGAGCCTTAAATTATTGCGGATATGCTCGGAGATCTAAATAATTCGACCACGCAGCTGAACCGCTGACGTCAGTTGAGCAAATTTTCAAAATTAAGTTTATAGGCCTATGTTTTAGAGTTTCAACCAACAATTTAGGAAATAGGTCTTATTCACGACGGTGCTGAATAGCTGCAAAATGGTTCACACGCCATGAAAACTGGTTCTTCAACCACACAATGCATTGCGTGCTTCGCACGCCATTCCGCATATTGGAATTATCTTCAATACACAATGCATTGCGTGCTTCGCACGCCAACCCCCGTATTGGGAGTATCTTCAATACACAATGCATTGCGTGCTTAGCACGCCAACCCCACGGTAGAATCCACCACATAGCTTTGAACCGGGTACTTTTATGGTATTATACGTTTTGATCGATTTTGGGGGAACCAAGCGAGTTATAAGGTCGCGTAAAAAAACAAAATGTGCAGAATAACATCCTACATTATTTATATTTGTAGAAAAAACTTTTTTTAAATCATTCTCGTAGGAAAAAACTCAAAAATTAGTTACTTCCTGTCGAAAAACGTGCTTCCGGTTGTTGGACTTTTTGGCTAACGAACTCGTCTGAGCGACGTAGACAACCAACGTGTGTACCAAATTTGAACCAAATCGGACTTTAAAATGCGGCCGCTAGAGTGCGAACACATATATACATATGATTTTTAATGACACCCCAAAACGTGTTCTGGGTACCATGATTGGTGCTCATTTGCTACTCTCGACCTTGGGTCTTACCATATGGGTCACTGCAATAGCTCATTTTTCCTATGGAAATTCGCTAATAAATGCGGGGATGCGAACGTGTCTTAAATAATTGCGGAGATGCGACGTACCCTTTTATATTTGCGGAGATGCGACGAAACCTTAAAAAAGCGTCTCTGTGCGATGACGATGACGATGACGCGAGTTCAATCATTTACTCCATTCAAAAAAGTGCCCAATGCATCTAGAGAAGTTTTCACTTCAAAAAACGTGCCCTTAGAAATACACCGATGAAAAATAATTACATTTTTTAATTTCTTTATAATAATGACAACATTTTATTTCATTTAAAACAAACAGCACTAAAATTGGCCCGGTAGATCTTCAGAAATAGCTATCAATAAGGTTTAACCTAAAACCAAAATAGCTCAAAAAGTGGCCTTTTAAATATACCCTGAAATAAAATTGACATTTCATATTTTTTTATAATAATAGCAATATGTTTCTGTCATTTAAAACTAACCCCACTAAAAACGGCCAGGTAGATCTCCAGAAATATGTATCAATAGGGTCACAAACCGTGTAAGGGTGTACTAAATTATAACTAAGGTGTAATATGTTGTTTATTATTTGATGTGAGTGTATTTCTTATGTATAATTCATTTTGTAAATGTACTAGACATGTTTATGTTTAGTGCACAATATTCCCGTAATATTGTTGAAATTCCGAGTTAAAAGCTACTATTTCAAATATGTATTATATCTACTATAAGCTCTGCTGCCAAAAGTTGCCACCTTAATGTGTTTGCAGGAGTAAGTCGACTGAAGTGTAATACTGATAACGTTTCGAAGCCTATACTTTTAAGACTTAAGCAAAATAAATTTGGCAGCCGAAGAGAAAAACGTGTAGAATGGTTGAATAAACACATTATTAAAATCACCTGAGTATTTGGAAAAACTCTTTGTATTTAAATATATATTATGAAGTTTTAGTAGCGAAAGTAACGAATCGCAAATGTCTAACACGTCTTCTCTGGATGAGAGTGTGCTGAAGAAAAGTAAAATTAATAAAATATAAGCGTTGATTGTACAGCTGTAATATACATTTCAAGTTATAAACAAAACTTCAAAACAATCCAGTATAAAATGAACTATAGATAGAGGAGAGTCAAGGTATGTATCACGTTTTTTAATATATCTCACAACAAAGAGAATAACTTGTGTCTCTTCAAATGTCTCTTCCATAAAAACGAGCTAAATTGGTAAACCGTTTCGAATTTCGTATTCTGAGGAACCTTCTCCAATAACATAAATCCTTACGGTATCATAAACTCGCGCGAAGAACCTTACATAAAGGAGGTACCATCGCTGGGGATCTTATCAACCGGTACTCGCCCCTGAGTCACACGTGCTTTATGGCTTCCACATAAAGTAAATGCAGAAGTCCTGATTTTAGTAATCCAGGAATGGTGCGCTAGTATGGTTTTTAGAATAAGGCAGTCTGTTAGCCTTGGCCAGGAGCAGACTCAGCATAACACTGGTGGAGCTCTCTTTCATTTACCTCCACCGATTATTTAGTTTTAAGTTTATGCCAAAAAAAACTTTTATTATTTTAGTTTTGGTGAGAAAATGTACCTCACTTTTAAATAAACAATCTAAATTTGTAAACCGTTTCGTCTGTATTATTTTGAACCTTCTAAAAATCCAGAAATAATGGCAACATCCGTAAACCCGTGCGAAGAGACTGAGGACACTTTTAAAAATGAGAACAATTCCATCACTAGGGAACCTGTCAGACGGTACCAGCAGAGAAGAATCACTAACAAATTTTATAGATTCAGCAATAAACCTTACAAACTAATAATAAGGACGTCCTTATTAGTGAATTCCCATAGGAAATACAAAATTTGTTCAGTGAATCTATGGTGAGACTAATGTCAGGAGTACCTTAATACTGATCATTACCCATAACACGTTTTTGGAGTGTGATTAAGAATGTTACATATATTGTATTTATGTTTTTCCACTCAAACGGCGGCACTTTACTCCCGTTTTGGTCCAAATTTGGGTTGATTTTCTCAGTTGCTTGGTCGAGTACTTTAGCCAAAAATACCTACAAACAGAAACACGTTTTTTGACTGGAAGTAACAAAGTTTTTGAGTATTTTGGTACTAGACAAAAAATTAATATAGGAAATCATTCGGCACATTTATTTTTCACAAAATCAATAAAAACGGTAAATAGCTTAAACTTACCCTGTTCAAATCCACGTGGGCAATTTTACCGTGGGGGCAGATTCTGATCCGAGGTCGTTATGTCAAGCTGCAAACTCACAAAAAGGCTATTTCTAAACCGAGCAGCGCTTGAGCAGGGGCTCTGAGGTGCAAAAACATTCTAACCATAAAACATTCAAACTTAATATTGGAAATTCATTAATACACATCAGTGGTTAAAGTGCGTGATCGAATTATTAGTTATGTTGTGATAAAATATTATAGTGTTTGGAAATTTTTTGAAACTAATTATACTTTGTAGCTAAAAATCTACAATTTTTTCTCTGCCTTTCTGAACTTTTCAATTTTGTGTTGTGTACTTGGTGTAAAATACGCGAGTAAAAACTCTAGGTGGGGTAAAGTTTCATTTGCAGGACTGTATTTCATTAATTATTTCGTAGGTACAGTGCTCCACCCACCACCAGACGTACATAGTGGATTGACTGACAAGATGAAACTATGGATTTTGCAATTAGGGAAATGCAACTTATCTGAAGCTGCAAATACCAAGATAATAATATTAAATCCTTACATTACTTTGTAATTCTCAAACCACAAAGTTAAAATGAATTCCATAATTCTAAAACTACACTTATTTTTGTAAATTTTAACTATGCGAACCTCTCTTAAGAATTGTATTAAATAAATTTAATACGTTCAAACATTAAATTTAAAATTATGTTTGCTGAAATGTCAGGCTACATTTCCTATATTTTAAAATCATTGATGTCTTCCTTGATGTCTTCCTTCAATGAAAGTCTTCCTTCATTGATGTCACTTTTAATTGTTTTTAATAATCACATTAATTACTTAATAAAAATTCGATTGTTTAACAATTAAATTAAATTACTAAAACATTGTGTCTGTATTTTTTACGAATACCTTCTATTCAATTTTAAAATGTCCACACTGTATCATTCACTGTTAAAAATACTTATTGTGGGAAAAGTCCAAACACCGTTGTACTTCTCTGCTTCTAGCAAAGGTACAAACACGTTATACCTCTAATATTAGTATATATATTTTGTATAACGTGGAGATTTTATAATTAATTGTGATAACATCATCCATTTATAAATATTGCATACAATTTTAAAATATCTAATACAAACCTTTATTTTGTAATAAATTTTCAGATTTTATAAATAATTGTAGGACGTTTTTATTCCATTCGTATTTTTGATAATCCCAAACACTTTCGTGACGTATAGACTTGAAATTTTTATTTTTTAAAAGTTACGGCTTCTTGAAGGAATTAAATAAAAAATTATTCAAATTTAAAAAATGCTAGAAATCTCTGACTGTCGCACAGTTCTCCGTAGCTTATAAAGTCTGCATTACTTTATTTATAATAACAAAATTTGAACGTCCACTTTAACAAAAAGTGCTTATAAAATTTCGAATATAACAATGACTCAACAGATGTTATCACTTTCTCCAAAAGTATGTATGAACTTTCTAAATGTTTTCCACCAAAACCTTCACCAAAGTGTCAGCCAAAAATTGATTTGATCCACTCCACCTTTTTTGAATCCACTCCCCCTGATGATAACTTTGAAGACTGCACGACCTTTTTTTTAGGAAAGTAGAAGTGGCACTCTAGTCAGTATATAATTTAATACTGTAACTAGAGACTGTAAGTAAATTCTTCAAGCAATGTTTTTAGGTAGCCTAATACCACCTCAGCTGCAATAGAACGAAGTAGGGGTTTGTATGTAACTTTATCCTAATCTTGAGCACCACTTTTGAACAGTTTCCATATTGGTGTAATTAACACCTGAAAACCAAAAATAGGTTCTGACAAAAGAGCCTCCAAACATTTGTTGTAGGTTTTCACGTATGTTAAATCATCTAAAACAAGTAAATACATTTTGTAGGAATCAATAAAAACTTCAAATATCGCTTATTTTAAGAGTCGTGTTATAGTGATGTATAATTTTATGCTCTGCAGTTGAATCCTTTAACGCCACTGACGATCAATTCACTTGAGCTATAACCTGCTTCCCCAGATAACAGATACGGGATTCTACTATGGTGCGTGTACGGCACACACTTTGCTGGTTTTCAATACATTGGAACTGTTCGGAAGTTTCTACTCATAAAACGTTTATTTTTCTTCTTACTCCCAATAAATTTGAAACAATGTTTACGAAGAATTTATAAGTCAACATTCTTATGATTGAACAAAATTCAAGTTCTCAGTTTTTGTAAAAGATATATTTATATCTCTAGGGAGGAAGCTAAGAGCGTTAAATAAGAGACGTAAATCAACGGAGAACAATAATATATTGCTAGGGTCTGTGCCTTTGTGAATTTTAATATCGAACTATACGCCATTGCTTATAAATATCGTCTACATTGCTTTAGGTAAAGGTTTCATTTGTTAAAATAATCTGGTGTTTGTTAAAATGAATATTTGGTTAATTATTTAGTAAATACAAGTATAAGAAGAAGTCCGGGCTGACTAATTGACTGATTCATAATCAACATACAACCAAAACTAAAATAGCTATAGCCTTACCATGATACCTTCATACTACTATGTAGAAGTGCAAAATATTGATTTTAAGGGTTAAAAATTGTCAAAATATGTGGGTTTACTCTCAGTGCTATAACAGATAAAAGAGCTGATTTGAATCAAAAGCTTATTCTGAACCAACACACGTTTTTTGGATGCATTGACATTCAGTACCATAGCAACAACTTAGAATATTTAGAATCAATTAACTATTTTTCACAAACATAGGCTTTTTTTTATTTTATAGGCTATTTTATCAAAATAAAAACAAACGAACAAATACATGAAAAGGAATAATGTATTATAATTCAAACATCTGCTATAAACAATTAGATGTATAACTACAGCAACCAAATTGGCAAAATTAGAATCAGGAAATTATTTTTCACAACCAACTGTTTTTTTAGATTAGGTAATAACAAAAACAAACAATGAAATAGGATTACTATGTTTAATTCAATCCAGTATCACTATTAAAACTATGCCAACTTTATTTTTTACTAGACCTATTTGACCAAGTTTTAAATTCTACATTACCGTATGACATTTTGGTCATATTTTATAACTTAAAAGCATTTTCTCTTCTACATAAAAATAAAAAAATCTGTCATAATCAATAGTCTTTCCCGTGAAATTACCATAGTGTTTGCATTTGCATTGACGCGGGGGTTTGTGAGTGAAGCGAGCAGGGGAAACTCTAGTAATTTATACAGTAGTATTGTGTTTGAGAGTCGTCACGTTACTTCATTTGTCCTCACTATCAATTAATCATTTTTATTATTGTCACATTTATGGTTGTTTCAATGGTACGGTATATTTAATTGATTGTACGAGGTGCGAAATTGTTTTTGCATTTCGGGACGGTTGACAGTAAGGAATACTTGGCGAGGGAGAGGAACAACCACTTTTCTAATTAACCATAACTTTGGGAAGGTTTAAGCGTTGTATTAAATAATTCGCCTACACACCTTTGCTGCAAAAGCTCGGTACAAATTTAGGCACACAAATTTTAACCATTTTTTAAACTTTAGTGTAGGTTCAAGTGTATTTCTCTCTATTTATTATAAACTTATAAAACCACGTATAATTAACATACACGTCATTATAAAAAATTGTCTGGTATTAAAATAAAACAAAACTCATTGTGTTTAAATTGTATTTTTCCTGACAGTAGCTTATATCCAATCAATGTTTAGAAACTGCGATGGTTTGAAAAGACAACATTCTTACGTTCTAACAAAACTCAAGGTTAAAGTTCTTTGTTTTTGTAAAGGGAATATTTATATCCCTAGATACGAAGCTAAGAGCGTTAAACAAGAGACACAAATCTCCGGAGAACAATAATATATTGCAACGGTCTGTGCCTGTGAAGTTTAATATCGCACTGTCCACCGTTGCTTATAAATATCTTCTACATGGCTTTAGCTAAAGGTTTTTATTTTTTAAACAAATCTGGAATTTGTTCAAATGTATCGACTCATAAGGGGGTATTTCTGAAAACCTACCACCTCTACTATCTAAAAGGCAGAAACAGATTAGCAAAATCCGACCTCGGTACAGTTTTATCGACAAACCACTATTTACAAAATTCCAAACCTCTTATTTCACAGATTAAAAATAATTCCCATTGAATTGATACTATCGTATTTTTCAATTAAAAATTAAAAAGCCAACAACTTTCCTTAAACAGGTATTTAGGAAGCCGGTTTTCTAAAAGTCAGTTATTGGAAATTATTTTGTATGTGCTCAATAAACATAAAGTTAATTAACTCTACCTTTAAAAAACCATTTCCTTCTATAAATACCACTATCTCTACTATTTAAAACACCACCGTCTGTAATTACCAAACAACAAAATGCATATTACTATCTCATTTCAGATGAGCTTGAATACTCGTGATTTACTACTGAAATTCCTGAAAGTAAAATATTTCCAAAGCTGGAAATCTATGGATTTACTTTAAGAACAGTCTTTTTCGATTATTATTACATATCATCACCTTCTCAAATCATCAATATTGTTATTTTATCCCTAAATATTTGTGTAAAAATTATCAAACTAACCTAACCTAAAAAACTGTTAGTATTGAAGCATAATTTGATCATACAGCTGATCTGCTGACGTGAGTTGAGCGAATTTCAAAAAAATGTATATGTTTTAGGATTTCGGACAATTATTTGGGAAATTGGTCTACTCGCGAAGGAGCTAAATAGCTGACTGCGAGTACGAAATAACGAGTAGTAGTATTTGTTGAACCCCAGCTCAAGCGCTGCTTCACTCAAAAAAAACTTGCTCGCAGCGGAAAAAACTTACTTTGTGAGTTTGCACCTCGACTTGGTGGATTTTGCACTGCTTCACTTCTCTCACAACGGACAAATTAGCTTCGCCAGTTTGCATCTTGGCCGTAGGCCTCGTGACAAAATTTACCCCATAGTAGATCGATTTAAGAACTAGACTAATTTGGGAACTAGACGAGCTTTAAGGTCATGTAAAAAACTAAATGTGTAGAGTATTAGCCTATATTTATATTTAACAGAAAACGAAAAAAGTTTCATTCTGGTACGAAAAATCTCAAACAAAATTAACTTTTAGTCAAAAAATGCTTCCGGTTGTTGGATTTTTTGACCAACCAACACGTCTGAGTTTCTTATAAAACCAACTTGTTTACCAAATTTGAACCAAATAAGACGTAAAATGCAGCCGTTAGAGTGCGAACACACACACACCCGCACACACTTATATATATACGTGTTGTTGGGACCATGGTCGGTGCTCATTTAGCACTCCCAACCTTAGCTCTCACCAAAAGCGTCACTGCAATAGCTCATCTTTCCTATGCAAATTCGGTAATAACTGATTCTACAATTTGCTAAGTCTGGTTGCTATGGTAATGAATGTAAATGTATTCAAGAAACGTCTATTGGTTGTGACAAAGCTATCGTAAAATTATGTTGCTAAATTTTTGACCCGGATCAGCAATTTTATCTGAAATAGGGCTGGAAATAAACTCATAGAATGTTCGCCATTCCCAAAATGTAAAATCATAATTTAGCAAAATACTTTCTTAGTGATCGTCAGATCCCATTCGAATATACCTTCGTTTTTTTTTCTGAAGATTTGCGCTTACGTTCATGCCATAGCAGCCAGTCAGTCAAAACAAAGCCGTTTATGTATATTTGGAGTATAGGGTGGTTCAAAAAGAAAATGGATAACTTTTAAGACGTGTTCTACTAGTGAAAATAAATAAAACAGTTTACATAAACATAGGTCCATTAATGTATGTACAGCCATAACCGATTGCTATTAATATATAATAATCTATTAAATCCACTTCTTGTGTTGGAATAAAAGCACAAGAGTGACGGTCCCAAACTGTGACATTAACAATTTGTATTAAGGGTCGGCTCTAGTAAAACAGAAATCAACCTTCGACTAACTATAGCGGCGGTAGGTTACGCGGACATTGCTCATCCTAAATCCATTTAAAACCCGCAATTATTCAAATAGCGTTTTTAAAAAAATACCAAACTCTTGGGGACAAAATTCTTCATCCGAATGGCTTGGTAAT
Source organism: Philaenus spumarius (assembly GCA_018207615.1). NCBI lineage: Eukaryota > Metazoa > Arthropoda > Insecta > Hemiptera > Aphrophoridae > Philaenus > Philaenus spumarius. The sequence continues at coordinate 1,639 of JAGFPH010012059.1, read as the reverse complement.
TTTTCGCTATAATTAATAGTTACAACGTAAAAAATATTTAAAATCAATGTTTTAAATTGTTAATAAATATTAAACAAAATATTTTTCTTAATTTTTTAAAAGCCATTTGCATGCATATTGACCATAGCTTTAAAATGACATATCGTTTATAATTTTCCGATCAAAAATAAAGGAAAAATTAGGATTTTAATTTAACATTGGTCTTATGGAGTGTCAGCCAACATGGCCGACAGCTAGAGCCGACCCTTAAGTGTTCTAAATGTGCATTTAATTTATTTGTTAAATGTGTTTTTATAAATTATTTTAATAATTGTAATGTGAAAAGTGTTTTTAAGTTCTGATGGTGCCTTATAAATAGGCGAAACAGCTGTAAACAATTGACAGTTTTAAAGATTGATGATGCAAGTAGTGGATTTGATATAATTATTATAAACATAGATTTTTAAATGATTTGTTTTCCAGTTATCCACCATTTTTTATACAAAATAATTAAAATCTTTGGACGTAGGAAGTATATTGAATGCAAATTTTGGATAAATATTTAGTATGACATTTTTTACACACGTAAACAAAATTCAAACGTTTGTATACTTTCAAAATGACGGCCGTTTAAAATGTATAATGTAAAATATCTGGAAAACCGATGATTTTATAAAAATATTAGGATACCAAAAATGTTTATATTTAATAACAAATCAAATGGGTTATTTTTTTCTGTCCAGCATCTAAAAAAATAACCGCGTTATTGGCTAACAACTAAAAACATAATTTCTTTCTGTACTATTGTTATCATTTCTGTATAGACAATACCAAGAACTCATGTTTTAAATTTTTAGCAGATAATTCGGTTATCTTTTGAACTACTGAGAAAATAACCGGTTTTTTAAATATAAAACATTAACTTGTTTGTTTAATAAATTTGTTGTAAATTTAGCTGTTTTCGAGATATTTTACATTAGAAATTTTAAACGGCCACCATTTCGATAATAAATGAAAAAGCGTTTAGATTTTTGTACATGGGTAGGCCCTAAAAGATGTACTAAATATTTATCCAAAATTTGCATTCAATCTACATAAAATGATTTGAAGTATTTTGTACAAAAACCAAGAATTTAAAAGAACCTATGTGTATATAAACGTTTTTCTTTATTTTCACTAGTAGAACACGTCCTAAAGGTTTCTCTGTTTCTTCCTGAATCACTCCTGTTTGTAGATACTTGTTAATGTAATTACAATAGAAATAGCGCTGTTGGTGAGTTGCGGCCCAAACCTCATTTTGCGTATGAGTTGCGGCCGAGACTGAAAAAAGTTTTGTACGAGTTGAGGCCAGAGTATAAACAGGTTAATTGCACCCAAGGATATGGTTGGTTTAATGTTACATAAAATAAGCGTACATAATTTAAGAAATAAGTTTATTGTGTTGGCAAAAATTTATCGGCCAGAGTAAGTAAAAAGTAAACATACTGTGACTAAATACAGGGTGCGGCAAAACCGACTAAGCAGTTTCTATCGAATACCACTCGGGCTGTGGTGGGGGTAGGCAGGCGAGCGTAGTCTGACTTTGTTCCTTTAGCAATCCCATTTCAGTAGCCAACATGGTTTGGACCGGTGCACATCGTGGATTTGCCGTACGGGCGTA
>JAGFPH010012058.1:11462-31880 GCA_018207615.1 Philaenus spumarius | reverse complement strand
ATTAAATTAATTATTAGTCTCCAGACATTCTGTGTGAGCAGATCGCTCTCTAAGCGGCGAATTTTAGTTATTCTTGTAGTACTTTTGAATTAGTGGAAAATAAAATGTCATCTTCTCAGTTTGTTAACCTCCCTCAGCTATTCGGAAATAAAATAAAGCCAACAAATGAGAGATTTGGTTTGTGGCTACTTTTGGAAAATCTAGACAACAACAACTTGTTAACAGACGTAGGGAACATTAATTATACCGAAGGAGAACAACGTCTGAACTGTGAAGAAAAAGCTAAAGAAAAAAGAAATTTTATTTTAAAGAAGGAAATCTGTGGCTCTTTTAATAGCTGCCTACGACGAAAATTCTCCAACTTTGTTTCTGCTAGACATGGAGTAAAGGCAAAGTTACCTGTTATTCTTACCGAAGAGAACAATATGACAAAAAGGCTGCAAAGAATTATAGGGAAGGAACGTATGGAACAAATTAATAAGAAATACAACACACCAATAGCCATCCCATACAAGGTGGAACTGGCAGATGTCAAATTGGAAACCTTGTTAGAAGTGTTACCGTCTATTTTGTGCGAACTCAAAGTACAGGAGTACTACCTCATGGATCTAGATATAACACAGGATTTCGCTGGTATTTTTAATAAAAAAGAGATATCCAAGTACCTAACCGATAACTACAATTTTTGCTACCAAGGCGAATATAGAAGTGACTCGAATGTTATCGTGGAAAATGATAAAACTGCAGGTATAGATTGCTTAACATGGTTAAATTCCAATGCCAGAGTTAAAATTTATAACAAATTTATCTGCCAGATAACAAGCCCTGGAGTTAACAAGGTGATTGGTAATCACATTATAGACTTTGTCAAATGTCCAGATGTTCGATTAAAGGAAACATTTTCTTCCTCTTTGGCTAAGCAGCATGGTGTAACAAGATTAGAGGCTACAATATACAACTATAACAAACTAAATAGCAATGAGGCTTCCGATGTATTAAATCCGTTAGAAGATTGCCAAACTATACTGAGCAATAGTAAAATGTACTTCCAGGATGCGCCATTCTATTCCGTCTCGCTCGACAAAATGTGGACAAAATTGACAGAAAAATTACAGAACAGTTGTTGCCTGGTGTTTAATGATTTCTTGCAGTACGTTTACTGGGGGAACAAAAATACGAGAAAACTGACTGGAGTACAGCTTAAGATGCCGCAGAACCCGATGCAGAGAGAAAAGCTAATACAATACGTCCTCTCTGCATTTAGTTTTAATTACTTACCCACGAATTACATCGAGGTTACAGAAGACAAAGACAATAAAAATAATGTACTCATCGCCCACAAATGTTTTATTAAAACCGGCAATACGTATTTTACACAATCTAAGAGTGTCTTTTCTACAATCCCAAAAGATGTAAACATCGCAGAAAAGGGCCTCATCGATACAACCAATGTTCTTCCAGATGTTTTAAGAAAACGCACCAGTATGACTAACAAACTGTACCCTTTCCAAATAAAGGAAATAACCCCTTTATGCACTCCGTATGTTGCAAGTGGTAGAAAACGCCAGCTGGAGATGGAAGAGGTGGCTGCTAAGAAACGAAGGCTAGACTACACAGAAAACACGGTCGCGATACGCGAAGAGTACAAAAATCAGTTGAGCATGGAAAATCAAATAAGAGAAACCGAGAATGAGCTTAAAAAACATTTTATGCGAAGGTGGTTGAATCTGGAAACGACAGGCTCCTATGCAATTTACGCATTTGTGGTCAACACTAAAGATTCGTTTAGCTATGTGGGGGTGCTTGCAGAAAATAATAACACGAAATCTGTTTACCATTTAAAAGGTTTCTATAAAAATGTGTTTATACAAATATACAGAAATAAAGAAGAGTTAAATAAGGCTGGATTCGTAACTGCAACATCGATAACTAACAAAGGCAATCAGTTAAATGTTGTTTATTTGCCTAGTAAAGAGCCATTTGCATCCTTTAAAACTAACGGACTCTCGAGTTTTAAGGGAAACGTTTATCCGTAAGTGGAAGATCTACAGTTCCATAAAGGTACCTTGGAGGAAACCATGCAATATGATCAAGTCGTTGTCGACCAAGTTAATAATTCTCTTATGCAGCCGATAAATGGAAAAATAAAATTTAAAGACTGTAGTAGATTAGAGAAACTGGAAGAAGGGACAGAATTTATTATTTGTGCTATACAAGAAGTGCTCTATCGACATAGAATTCGATTTATTTTACAATTTGAAAACCTAAACACAATGTATTGTTCTAATTACTGGTTCGAAAAAGAATTAGAAAATGGAAATATAGATCTAAATTACAAGCTAAAGATTAAATTGGATAGACTTAAGGTTACACCTAATAAGAATATAGAAAGAGTTGTATTTTGTGTATAAATAAATTACCATGTAATAAAAACAACGCAATAGAAATTTGTTATAGTTAGAAAATATATTTTTTATTGGATAATAAAGATAAAATTTTTATAAACTGATTGTTTTACTATGCCTTTTTTAATCTAGGTAGTTATCCTAATTAGATCTGAATTTCGACGTAGGTACAATACCTTTCTTCCAACCATACACACACATTCGTACAGCACAGCAACCAACCACATTGCTTCTTATAGAGTAGACCTAGAATCTAACCTAATATTTTGATTTTAGCTTAGATTTGTTAACAACAGTAAGCACAGGTGCCGTCGTCGTCGATGGTGACCACTATCCTGCAACCGGATTGATCGATAGTGTATTATATTTCTGTCCGACGCAAATTCCTATCGAACACCCTAGGAGTTAATATGATTTTCTTGTACACTATACGACTAATCTGACTTTTTTACTAACATGGGTTAGGCCTATGGGACTGAGTCCATTCGGTTCGGTTAAGTTCGGTCCCGTGAGGTTTCGGTTAAGTTTGGTTATATACTTTTAACGTACACTACACAATTTTGGTTCGGTCATGGAGCCCACTCGGTTCTGTTCGGGCCTCCTGTTCGGGTCCTATAAGTGTATATAGGGTTTATATGATTTTCTTATAGACTTTTATGGCTATACAGGGCTTCTATGTAAATGTTTAACCTACAAGGTAGACTAGATAGAACCTAGACCTATAGGTCAATTCTTCTTGGTTATTGTTTGTTGTTTTGGTAAGGATCTAAACTAATATTTGGATTTTAGCTTAGGTTTGTTAACAACAGTAAGCATAGGTGACGTCGTTGTCGATGGTGACCACTATCCTGCAACCGGATGGATCGATAGTGTATTATATTTCTGTCCGATGCAGATTCCTATCGAACACCCTAGGAGTTAATATGAGTTTTCTTGTACACTATACGGCTAAACCGACTTTTTTTACTAACATGGGTTATGCCTATAGGACTGAGCCCATTCGGTTCGGTTAAGTTCGGTCCCGTGAGGTTTCGGTTAAGTTTGGTTATATACTTTTAACGTACACTACACAATTTTGGTTCGCTCATGGAGCCCACTCGGTTCTGTTCGGGCCTCCTGTTCGGGTCCTATAAGTGTATATAGGGTTTATATGATTTTCTTATAGACTTTTATGACTATACAGGGCTTCTATGTAAATGTTTAACCTACAAGGTAGACTAGATAGAACCTATAGGTCAAGCCTTCTTGGTTATTGTTTGTTGTTTTGGTAAGGTAAGTTAACAACAAAGGCCTTTGTTTTTAAGTAATGTTCGCTATTTAGACTAGGTTAGTTAACAATCTACGACTGATCTTCTGTGTTAGGATAGGTTAGTTAACAACATAGATCGACTAGGTTGGGTAGCAACTAACCACGTTGCTTTAAATTACGTCTTAGGTAAGTTAACGACTTAGTCCTTCGTTATTAAGTAATGTTCCCGATTTAGACTAGTTTAGTTACAACCTGCGAAAGAACTGTTAAGTTATTATTTTCTGCTTGCGTTTGTGTAGTTAAAAACATAGCTTCTCGCTAAAGTAATGGTAGCTGTTTAGGTTAGTATAGTAAACACCTGCAACTGTTTTTTAGATTATTATATTTTGTTTCGGTTTACTTATAGGTCCAGGTTTCTAGATTAATATGTGGTGTTTTAGCTGAGGGTAGTTAACATTAAAGGCCGACTAGGCTTCGTAGAAACCTACTACGTTGCATAACTTTACATCCTAGGTTAGTTAACAACATAGTCCTTCGCTATTTACTAATGTTTAATATTTAGGCTTGGTTAGCTAACGACCAGCCAACGGTTTTGTTGGGATAGGGTTAGTTATGCTTCTAGCTTAATATTTGGTGTTTGGCTTAGGACAGTTAACAAGATAGGTCGACTAGGTTTCGTAGCAACCAACCACGCTGCATAAATTTACATAATAGGTTAGTTAACAATATAGCCCTTTGCTATTAAGTAATTCTTCCTATTTAGGATTGGTTAGCTAACGACCAGCCAATGGACTCCTATTTTAATATTTGTTGTTTGTTTTTGTTTAGGTATGGTTAGTTATGCTTCTAGCTTAATATTTGGTGTTTAGCTTAGGGTAGTTAACAAGATAGGTCGACTAGATATCGTAGCAACTGACCACGCTGTATAACTTTACGTAATAGGTTAGTTAGTTAACAACATAGTCCTTTACTATTAAGTAATTTTTCCTATTTAGGATTGGTTAGCTAACGACCAGCCAAAGGACTTCTAGGTTAATGTTTGTTGTTTGTTTTTATTTAGATAGGGTTAGTTATGCTTCTAGCTTAATATTGGTGTTTAGCTTAGGATAGTTAACAAGATAGGTCGGCTAGGTATCGTAGCAACCGATCACGTTGTATAACTTTACGTAATAGGTTAGTTAGTAAACAACATAGTCCTTTGCTATTAAGTAATTTTCCTATTTAGGATTGGTTAGCTAACGACCAGCCAATGGACTCCTATTTTAATATTTGCTGTTTGTTTTCGTTTAGGTAGGGTTAGTTATTCTTTTAGCTTAATATTTGCTGTTTAGCTTAGGATAGTTAATAAGATAGGTCGACTAGGTATCGTAGCAGCCGACCACGCTGTATTACGTAATATGTTAGTTAGTTAACAACATAGTCCTTTGCTATTAAGTAATTTTTCCTATTTATTCTTGGTTAGCTAAAGACCAGCCAACGGACTCCTAGGTTAATATCTGTTGTTTTTTGTTTAGGTAGGGTTAGTTATGCTTCTAACTTAATATTTGGTGTTAAGTTTAGGACAGTTAACAAGATAGGTCGACTAGGTTTCGTAGCAACCAACCATGCTTCATAACTTTACGTAATACGTTAGTTAGTTAGTTAACAAGTTAACAACACAGTCCTTCGCTATTAAGAAATCTTCCCTCTTTAGACTAGGTTAGTTACAACTTGCGAAAGGACTTTTCGGTTATTATTTCCTGTCTGGGATTGTTAAGCTAAAAACATTGTCTTCTATGTCTAGGCTTCTACAAGTCTCGTGTAAAATAGATTCAAACTACTTATCTACGTCAATCTGTGCAATGTGTATCCACCAATCACACAGTATAGTATTACACCATCCTACAGTTTAGGCCTTGACTTTTAGCTCGACATTTGCTAAGTTAGGTTAGGTAACAACTAGGCTAACATAAAAGCGTTTGCTGTTTAGGTAAGGTTAGCTAAAACATAGTGGATTCGTTAGGTTAGTTAACAACAAATGCTTCTTGGCTATTGTTTGTTGTTTATGTAAGGTTAGTTACAACATAGGTTCTTGCCAAAGTAATGCTGTATAGTTAACAACTTGCTACCTATTTTTAGGTTATTATATGTTGTTTGGGTTTACTTATAGGTCCTAGGGACTTCTAGCTTAATATGCGATGTTTTACCTTACGTTAGTTAACAATGTAGTCTTCTGCTATTAATTCATTTTCCCTATTTAGGCTCGGTTACATGTATGTGGTGTTTTAGCTTAGGTTAGTTAACATTATAATTCGACTAGGGATCGTAGAAACTTACTACGTTGCATAACATTACGTCTTATGTTAGTTAACGACTTAGACTCCTATAAAAGCAATTGCTATTGTGGTTTTTAGCTTAGGTTAGTTAACAATATAGGTCAAATAGGTTTTTTAGAAACTTACTATGTTGCATAATATTACGTGTTAGGTTAGTTAACGACATAGACCAGTCAAAGCTAGCAAGAGTGTCTGCAGTATTAAAGTGCTTTGAAAAGAAGAAGACTAACACTCTGACGTCACTGACCTCGAACCAGTTGACCTCACCTCCGGCCAACTTTATCTCCATTGCAAAGTCAAGCCTTGGTTTTTAGCTTAGGTTAGTTAAATTGAACAAATAACTAAATAGCTCATTAAAAAAATAACATGTTTTTTGTTTTTTATTTTTATTTTATTTTATTTGACTGTAGATACTTGTAGTAATGTGGCTCTTCCAATTCCCCCACCAGGTCGGTCTTGGATTAACCGGTATGGGTAGGAGTGGGGGGGAAGGTGGTACACATAGCTCTGTAATATTATCTGTATACTTTAGTAGTGTTAAAACCCTCTGTAGATGATGACCATGGCATCGAAATAATGTACATAAGGGTAACGTATTAAACATAACTTACAATTTAGTTGTTTAGTTATTGTTTTTGTTCCTTGTTTTGTGGTTCGGGGTTTTTATTTAAATCAGTGTGACTTAGGTTAGTTAAAAATATAGGTCGAATACGTTTCGTAGAAACTTACTAGGTTGCATAACATTACTTCTTAGGTCAGTTAACAACATAATCCTTTGCTATTAAGTAATTTTCCCTATGTAGAGTAGGTATGCGGTGTTTTAGCTTAGGTTAGTTAACAACTTGTAGTAATGTGGCTCTTCCCATTCCCCCACCAGGTCGGTCTTGGATTAATCGGTATGGGTAGGAGTGGGGGGAGGGCTGGTACACGTGGCTCTGTAATATTATCTGTATACTTTAGTAGTGTTAAAACCCTCTGAGGAGGATGACCATGACATCGAAATGTACATAAGGGTAACGTATTAAACATAACTTACAATTTAGTTGTTTAGTTATTGTTTTTGTTCCTTGTTTTGTGGTTCTGGGTTTTTATTTAAATCAGTGTGATTTAGGTTAGTTAAAAATATAGGTCGAATATAATCCTTTGCTATTAAGTAATTTTTCCTATGTAGGCTAGAATGCGGTGTTTTAGCTTTGGTTAGTTAACAATATAGGCCGACTAGGTTTCGTAGAAACTTACTACGTTGCATAACATTACGTCTTAGGTTAGTTAACAACATAGACTCCTATAAAAACAATTGCTGTTGTGCTTTTTAGGTTATAACAATATAGGTCGACTAGGTTCGTAGAAGCTTACTACGTTGCATAACATTGCGTCTTAAGTTAGTAACGGCGTATACTCCTATAAAAACAATTGCTATTGTGGTTTTTAGCTTAGGTTAGAACAATATAGGTCGATTATTTTTCGTAGACACTTACTACGTTGCATAACATTACGTCTTAGGTTAGTTAACGACATAGACTCCTATAAAAACAATGTCTGTCCATGTTAGTAGAAACATAGGCTTCCACGTTAAGGTTTGCGGTTTAGGTAGGGTTAACCTAACCGTAGTGGATTCTTTGTGTTAGTTAACAATAAATGCTTCTTGGTTATTGTTTGCTGTTTAGGCACGGTTAATTATTAACAACATAGCTTCTTGCTAAAATAATGCTATGTTTACAGATCGGTTACCCTCAGTTACGTTTGGGTGTTTCTACAGGCAGATCGTCATAACACCGTTCTCTATAAGGTACTTGTACATAATACTTTATACCTATCCGAATCAATCCCTGTTCGACCCCTTGTGTTATATGTTTTTACTATACACTATAACAATTTTGGGAGTTCGTTTAAGTTCGGTTAAGTTCGGGTACATTTTTTACAATACACTATAATAATTTGGGGATTTCGATTAAGTTTGGTTAAGTTATATTACGAAAGTTCGTTTGTTGGTTAAGTTATATTACGAAAGTTCGTTTGGTTAGGCTTGGTCAAGTTCGGTTTATATCATTTTCTCATACTCTACAACACATTGTTATATGTTTGATCACACATTATATTATTCTATGTAATATTTACTGTTATGGTCTGACCGATGAACAACATATATGCATATACAAACACACACTAAAAAAGCGTAAGATAACTTAGATTGCCTATACCTTTTAATATTACCACTATTAAGTATTTTGGAGCACCACGTATATAGCAGTAAAAGTGTTACACACACTCAATGCTAACCGGATAAGTATAACTTAAATTGTCGATACTTTTTAATAATGCATTCAACTGTTCGTATAAAAATAATATCGATTTTAAGAATTTTGGGACACCCTGTATATATATAGGAGTAAAATGTTCCACACACATATTAACGGCGTTGATATAAATTGTCGATACCTTTTAATAATGCATTATATTGATTGTATAAATTATATAGTACCGCTTTTAAGAATTTTGGGGGACCCTGTATATAGGAGAAAAGTGTTACACACATATTAACTGGGATGAGATAACTTAAATTGTCGATACCTTTTAATAATACGTTATATTGTTTGTATAAATTAAATATTACTGCTTTTAAGAATTTGGGACACCCTGTATATAGAAGATAAGTGTTACTCACACACACACACACACCCTCACACGCACTAACTAGGTTAGGATAACTCCGTTTTATCTTTTAATATTACATTATATTGTTCGTATAAATTAAATATTACCGCTTTTACGAATTTTGGAGCACCCTGTATATATAGGAGGCTGCGAAAATGACTGCGATAAGATGGCGACGGATTATAAAAGTAGCGACGTCGTTTAACATCAAGGATACAATGCATATTCCAATTTTTCCGATCATCCAGGCGTTTTGGAACACCCTGTACATATAGGAGGCTGTAATATATCGATAAGATGGCGAACTAGGTGGCGACAGATTATAAAAGTAGCGACGTCGTTTAACATAGAGGATACAATGTATGTACACATCTTTCCAATCACCCAGTCGTTTTGTAACACCCTGTACATATAGGAGGCTGCGATATATCGACAAGATGGCGAACTAGATGACGACGGATTGTAAATTTAACGCCGTCGTTTAACATTGAGTATACAATGCATATACACATCTTTCCGATCACCCAGTCGTTTTGGAACACCCTGTACATATAGGAGGTAGCGACAATGGCTGCGATAAGATGACGATGGATTGTAAATTTAACACCGTCGTTTAACATCGAGGTTACAATGTACATAAAAAATTTTCCGATCACAAAGGCGTTTTGGAACATCCTGTACATATATTAGGCTGCGATATCTCAACAAGATGGAGAACTAGATGGTGACGGATTGTAAATTTAGCAACGTCGTTTAACATCGAAGATACAATGCATATACCAATTTTTCCGATCACCCAGTCGTTTTGGAACACCCTGTACATATAGAAGGCTGTAATATATCGATAAGATGACGAACAAGGTGGCGACAGATTATAAAAGTAGCGACGTCGTTTAACATTGAGGATACAATGTATGTACACATCTTTCCGATCACTCAGTCGTTTTGGAACATCCTGTACATATAGGGCGCTGCGACAATGGCTACAATATACTCCCAAATATTACAACACTGCAATCTGCTACACTTATGTACTCAACTTAAATATAGTAAACTAGAAATGTCGTCATGGCTCAAACGGCAAAGGCGTCTGTTTCTCGTACCAAACTCCATAGGTTCGAATCACCCTTCTGTACTAACGTTTTTAAATAAAAAGAAATAATCTAAATAAATATTGGTCACGTGGGACTGCAAAGATGGCGAAATCTCAGAAAAGCTGATTTATTCTGTTTTAAAAAGAAAATAATTTAATTTAATTTAATTTAGAAAATAAAAAAATAAAGATGGCGGAAACAGTGGCCGGCGTCGGCGCCTCAAGGTCACTTTCAACGCCCATGTTACTCTCCTCAAGGTCAACACCTCACACACGTTAACTATCCTCAAGGTCAACATCTCACACACGTTACACTGCTCAAAGGTCAAAGGTCAAGGTCAAGGTCAAGGTTGTCCTAAAGGGGGGCAGACTCTACTGTTATGGACTGCTTCGCTTCGCTCTGCCGTCGGCCTTGGATCAGAAGCTGCTCCCAGTGGATTTAAACCGGGTACTTTTATGGTATTTTATGTTTTGATCGATTTCCAGGGAACCAAGCGACCTATAAGGTCGTGTACAGAATATAAAATGTGCACAATAATATCCTACATTTATTTTTTTAAATAGAACCCAAAAAATGTAATTCTAGTACGAAATAAACGGTACCAGGAACTGGCACATACTTTCTCACAAACATATTTAAATTATTAAACAGATTCACTGTGACTTGTACGAGAGGTGATGTTTTAATAAAGTTGGAGATTAACTAATAAATATTATTATTATGATCTAGAGAGAAAACTATTTTATCGATTTCGAACAAATTTGCACCAAACACGTCAATTAGGCCTGTACAGTTGCACGTAAAAAGGTTTTTGAAAATTTTTCAAAAACAACCCCCTTTATGGCCAAAAAACCCCCAAAAATCAGTTATTATTATTCTTATTAGCTAAACGAGAATTTTTTAGAAAGATGCGGTTTTTTGCATATGGTAGGGCACGTTAAAGGCTACAAATAAGCCAAATTTTATCAAAATCGTTAAATCCGTTTTTTTATTAAAAAAATAACTGCTTTTTGGGGGGGTTTTTTTGGCCAAAAAGGGGGTTGTTTTTGAAAACGTTTTTCGTGCATCTATACAAACCTACTTGACATGTCTGGTGCAAATTTGGTTAAAATCGATCGAATAGTTTTCTCTCTAGCTTTGTATACATACAGACATACAGACAGACATTTTGTAAAAAACACTTTTTTGGACACAGGGGGTACCAAAACGGATATTTCCACAAAAATATCAACATCGATTTTTGTGCGATCACTATACTTTCTCTATACTATAGTATAGTGAAAAAGTAAAATCTAAAAACATTGTTACTTTCCGGTCAAAAACCGTGCTTCCGGATTTTTTCCCCCTTTTTTTTGCTAGCGAAATCGTCCGAGCGCCTTAGACCAAAATCTGACTTAAATGTGACGGTTAAAATTTGCTACTCCCGACCTTCGGTCTTACCACAAGACTCACTGCAATAGTTCATATTTCAGATGAAAAATACACCTAGAATTGTGTTTCTACAATTTTGATTCGAATGAGCTGTTTTATGTGTTATAGAGCTGGACCGTTTCACCCTTAAATTTGACCATTTACAACCCTTAAATCAATAATTTGCAAAATCATTTCTTGTTGCACTTCTATATATAGTGGTATGAAGATACCCTGACCATTTAAGGTCTCTAGCTATCATAGTTTTGGCTGTACTTTGATTATGAATCAGTCAGTCAGGACATCTTCTAAATACTAATATTATAAAGAGGTAAAATTTGTTTGACTGTATGTAGGGGGTAATCTCTGGAAATACTGAACCGATTGAAAAAATAGTTTTACTAATAAAAATCTACACTATCCCTGAGTAAAATAGGCTGTAATAAAATTCCTTTTGATCAAAACATTTTTTTATTTCAATATTTGTAATAATTAAGTCTGAACAAATTATTAGGTTAGACCTACACTGATGAACCAACACATGTTTCTTGAATGTATTTACATTCATTACCATAGCAACCTATTGAATAAAATAACAGATAAAACATCTGTCTGCTCTAATATTTCCATTAACAGCTGATTTTAAACTTTGAAGCAATTATTAGTAGCCTATTTCTAACTTTTACGTTAGGTTTTTAAAAGTGTAGACCTGAGCTTTGCTGGTTCTTTTAACCTTTATTATAAGGCTACGGCCACGCTAGGCGACCTGGTCGCCGCGACCTAGTCGCTGCGACAAAGAAAAAAAGTGGAATGCATTGAATGATATAGATACGGCCACGCTAGGCGACCCGCGACCAGCGACAGCAAATAGAACGCGACCGAGAGCGTTTTCTGGTCGCGGCGACAAATACGCTCCCCATGTTATCTCATGGAGCCGGCCACGCTTGGCGACAGGTCGCTCCCCCACCCTTCTCTACTCCACCTGCTTTATGTGCGCTTTGATGCTAGTTCAGTGTTTTCAGAACCATGCCTTTTGACAAATGAAGAGAAGAATAAAGAAGGAAAGTTATTATTATTATTTTACTACACAATCTTATTAACAATGTTTTACTTATTAAATTCGCAATGTAAAAAAGGAGAAATAGAATCAAGTGGGTGCATTCAATAAACGTTCAAAGGCCTATTTTAGGTACTTTAGTGCTGTCACTGAAGATTAAGAAATTATGAAAAAACGTTTTTCAATCATTTTAGTATGTCTGTAAGGCCATTTGTTTTGAAAGTTTTTTTTGTAGCCGCGCGCACAATAACTCACCAAATTTTCGTAATAGCTCACAGGCGCGTTGGAGGCAATCAAACACGTTTTACCGTAAATATTATTCGTATATTTTTATAGGCCTAATCGTTAAACGGTCTAAAAATTGGTGCAGGAACTTAATTTTTGTATAGTATGTTTATACATATGTTGTTTATATCTAGTATTAATTTTATTGAAATCTGGTAAATATTTTTAGAGAAAATGGGGTTTTACTTTTACTGAACACGCGTTTTTAATATCTGAAAGTGTACGGTACATGTCTTCCGTAAAAACTGATTTTTTTTAAAAAATATTCAAGTGATTTTAATAAAATGTATAGGTACATATAAACAATATTTGTATAAAAAAAAACTATACAAAATGGAGTTAATATACAAAGTTTTAAACCGTTTAATGATTAGGCCTATAAAAAGTTACGAATAAAGTTTACGGTGGCGTATTTGATAGGTGACGGGCTCATATAAGCAAAGGGCGGTGTATGAGTTAATTAGTAGGCCTATCCATTATTTAATAGAATTTTATTTGATTTAAGCAATTAAAAAAAATATTAAACAAATATTAAGTACTTAGGACTAAGACTAAAAGCTTTTACTTAATAACGAAAGCTAGAGCTACGACTAAAAGCCAAAAGCTTATGCTAGGTTTTTATTCAACATAAATAATGTACTCTTTTATTTTATTAAAGCATTTTTTAAAAGACAATTGAAGCAAGAAAACATGCAAATTATTCAGAAGATATTCGGCAATCACTAGCAATCATATCCTCATTCAAAGAAGTCATCTTTTACAATTGTGTTACCGCGACTGTCGCTAAGTGTGGCATCTACCCGCGACCAGGTCGCGGATAAAGAATTCTCCGCCTAGCGTGGCCGTAGCCTAACTGTTGTTATAAAATATACGAAAAAATTTGATTTGAACATTTAACATTATTTACCATCTTAACTTTATTTACCATCTTACCATTATTTACCATTATTATTAATCCTACATTAATAAAGAAAACATAACATGATTATTACGGGGTTGGCGTGCGGTTTTCCCCTAGTATTATTTATACATATAAGTTGAATTCAAATGTGAAATAACTAAACATAAACATACATTTTTTAAATTACCTAACTTTTAGTCCTTTATTGTGTGAGACTACCGGTTTTGGAGGCATATGCGTTTAGTATCAAATCTTAAATACACCAACGGTTAATTACGTTAATTGATTTTTATCCATTACGTCAAGTTTATAACACAACAGGAATTATCTGTCACCTTAAAAAAAACCATGAACAACACTATTAAAATAATTCGATACGCTGCTAAACCGCTGACGTGAGTTGTTCCAATTTCCAAAATTAAGTTTAAATGTTTGAGGGTTTCATCAAACTATTTTCGAAGTTAGTCTACTCACAAAGGTGCTATTATCGGTTAAGTTATGTGTAATAATTGGTTTGTTCAACCCGGCATACTACACCAACACAGTATCTCAGCAATATTGTATGTACATTTGCTGTCATTGCCTTTAACTTAGCTATTATCCTTCATCCGATTGTTTTCACAGTTACATCGCCCGATAGGGAATCAAAAGGGCTACAAAAACGCTATCTTGACATTTTTCGTTAAAATTTACGGTTTTTGAGTCATTTAAGTTTGAAATTTTCAAACAGCCGCCATTTCGAAACGCAAGATTGGATAGTATCGATTATTTTTCTTGAGATATATCATTGTTAGGTTAAGCTTCGTGCCAAGTTTGAACTCAATCAGTCAAACCGTTCTCTAGATATGAATTATTTTGCACAAAAAACAAAATGGCGGATAGCTGGGAAACGAAGAGTTTTCGGTTCTATGTTTATGTGGACGTTATTTTCACCTGAAGAACAAGTCCTGAGAGTTTCTCCGTTTCTTCTTGGGACACCCTGTATATACAATTTTCGTGTTCAGGGGACCAAGATCGGTGCTCATTACCACTCCTGACTAGAGGTTTCACCATAAGAGTCACTACAATGTCTCATGTTTCCTATTAAGTTCGCTAAATCTAAGTGTAGTAACATTACTTTCTTGTCTGTTGGACAACTAATACGTTCGAAATACCTTTTAAGTGTAGGCCTAAACTTCTATAGGCGCTACTCGTGTAAAAATTGAAACGGATTTTATCGTCACGCTTTTTCCGTCACGCTCCATATACACAGGGTGTTTATAAAGTCACCCCCCCCCCCCCAACCCTTTAACATTTGTGTTTGTTAAAACAAACAAATATTCTTTGGGGAACGATACTAACTTAACCCAAAGTGTCTTTTGAAACAATCGGAAATTTTGAGTGTCCCCTAAAAATGGGAGATTTTGGGGGCAGCTCAAAATTTTTAAATTGGAAGTATGGTCACGTGATACCTCATTTTAAAGGTCTATTTAATACTAGGAAAAAGTCATAAAGAAAATAAAATCATAAAGACAATTAAAATCAGACCACCCAAAACAAAATGGCGGCTCTAAACGTGTTGAAATAAATCGACATAAAGTTACTAATATCTCGAAAAGGAAGAGTTCCTAGAAACAATTTCAAGAGACAAAAAATGTTTATTTTAAAGTGTTTGACCTAAAAAAATGTATATTAAATGTCATTTAAATGTTACAAATGCTAATTTATTTTTACTCCTCCATCTTGGAAAATTTTGTAAAAAATAAAATTTACGAAATCGATTTGGAAGCAATTTTTTAGGTCAAGCACTTTGAAATAAACATTTTTTGTCTCTTGACGTTTTTTCCAAAAACTCTTACTTTTCGAGATATTAGCAACTTCATGTCCGTTTATTTCAACACGTTTAGGGCCGCCATTTTGTTTTGGGTGGTCCGATTTTAATTGTCTTTATGTCATTTTCCTAGTTTTAAATAGACCTTTAAAATGAGGTATCACATGACCATACTTCCCATTTAAAAATTTTGAGTTGCCCCCAAAATCCCCCATTTTTAGGGGTCACTAAAAATTTCCGATTGCTTGAAAAGATAGTTTGAGTTAAGTTAGTATCGTTTCCCAAAGGATATTTGTTTGTTTTAACAAACACAAAAGTTAAAGGGGGTGGGGGAAGTGACTTTATAACCACCCTGTATAGTACACATGTGTACATAGCAGTATATATTTTACTTCTGAAATGGACACTGTGCCTCCTCATTTCGTAAGTTGTCTTAAAACGTTTTACTTGGTTTTACCTCTGAAATGGACATTGTGCTTCCTCATTTCATAAATTGTGTTTTTATTCAATAGTTTCTATACTTTTGAAGTGTAAATCAGAATATCATAATATCACCATAGAAATTTATACTTCACCCGTGTGGTCGTCTTAAGCACACCCGGATTTTTTACTCCAAGTTATTATTTTTCATCCTTACGGGGTACATTTTGGACATCTGATATTTCAAAAAGTATTTTATAATTAGATTCAATAATATTTAATCTAGACTAATATTATAAAGAGATAAAGTTTGTTTTTTTGTTTGTTTGTTTGCTTGTATGTAGGGGGTAATCTCTGGTACTACTGAACCGATTGAAAAAATAGTTTTACTAATAAAAAGCTACACTGTCCCTGAGTAACGTAGGCTGTAATTCATTTCGATAAAAACCTTTTTTTATTTCAATATTTATAAATTTAGTCGGAAAAAATTCTTAGGTTAGGCCTAGAATGATAAACCAACACATGTATTTACATTTATTACCATAGCAACCAATTGAATAAAATAACAGTCCATATTAGCTGTTTCCTCCAATATTTCCATTAACAGCTGATTTCAAAATTTGAAACAATTATTTTTGTATTTCTAGCTTTCAGGTTAGTGTAAACCTGAGCCTTGCTGGTACTTTTAACCACTATTATAACTGCTGTTATAAAATATAAGAAATAATTTAATTTGAACATTTAACGTTATTTACTATCTTAGTTTTGAGTTTAGTATTAATCCTACACCTTTATTATAAATAAAACATATGTTTTTAGAAGGTTCCATTGGGGATTGGCGTGCAGAGCACGCAGGGGTCTCCCCTAGTTGTGAATAAAATTTCCATTTTGCTTCAAAATGTTTACTTGAACCATATTACTTCCAAGGCGCCTGCAGATACACATTAGGCCAATACGAGTCACATTTGTGTTGCGCACTATCGAACTAAAAAATTGAAGGAGTAAATCTTAATATAATTATTGGTAGACGGAATTGTTGACGTTGTGACTATTAAAATAATTCTACCACGCAGCTGAACAGATGACGTCAGTCGAGCGAATTTACAAAATTAAATTTTTATGTTTCAAGGTTCCAACCAACTCTTTGGGAAATTTATCTAATCACGAAAGCACTGAATACGAATACGAAATATACTAGTAGAATTTGTTTGAATCTCGGCCTTCAGCCCAAGCTTTGTTTCGTTCCGCTCGCAGTGGGAAAACTCTGAGAGATTGCACATCAACCTTGCGGCCCCGGATTATGGACAGCGCTTCGCGAGTTTGCATCCCAGCCGTCAGCCTACGTGGATTTGTAAAGGATACTTTTATGGTAGTTTACGATTTAATTGATTTGAGGGGAACCAAGCGAGCTATAAGGTCGTGTAAAACACCAAAATATGCAAAATAATATCCTATATTTATTTTTATAGATAAAACCCCAAAAAAGTTTCATTATAGTACGAAAAATCACAAAAAATAGTTACATCCTGTCAAAAAAAAGTGCTTCCCGTTTGTTGGATTTTTTTGGCTAACGAACTCGTCCGAGCGACGTAGACAACCAAAGTGTGTACCAAATTTGGACCAAATCTGACTTAAAATGCGGTCGATAGAGTGCGAACACATATCTATATATATAAAAGCGAAATACCACTCACTCACTCATCACGATTTCTCAAAAACTAACGAACGGATTGAAATGATATTTGGTATGTAGCTTCCTATAGGGCCATCAGTGTTCACTAAAAAAGGGTTTTAAAAAATTGGAAATTTTAGGGGGGTTTGTGGGGATCAAAGTTATTAAATCACGATTTATTCAAAACTACCGAACGGATTGGAATGAAATTTGGTATGTAGCTTCCTCTAGGGCCATAGGTGCTCGCTAAGGAAGGGTTTGAAAAAATTCGATTTGGGGGATCAAAGTTATTAAATCACGATTTCTTCAAAACTACCGAACGGATTGAAATGAAATTTGATATTTAGCTTCTTTTATTATGACAATAGTGCTTTTATTATTTAAGATCTATATATATAAAAGCCAAATACCACTCACTGACTGAACACTTAAAAAGAATACAATTACGTTAAAAAGACTGAAAGTACCAACCACCACGGGCAACGCCGTACGGGTCAGCTAGTATTTCGAAAACCATACCTCCTGAGAATGTGATATTTGGTACACATATTGCTCATATGACCTATAGGCGCACTAAGAAAGTATTTGGAAATATTTCGCGTTTAAGGGTTGAAACAACTCCTAAAACCATAAACATTGTTTTATATCTCAAAAACCATGCAGCCTAGGAATGTGGAATTTCGTACACATATTGCTCATAGACCTTAGATGTGTACTAAGAAAGCAGTTTTAAATATTTAGCGTTTAAGGGTTGAAACAACCCCTAAAACCATGAATATTGTTTCTTTTATATCTCACAAACCATATGGCCTAGGAACGTGGAGTTTGATACACATATTGGCAGCCAATGAACAAAACATAGGCCTACCAAACTAATTGAAAATACATGTAATAATTCACTTTCGTGAAATAAAAGATGAAAGAAAATGAGGGAGAAATATTAGCCTATAATTATGTAACATAGTGATGCAAAACAATTCCCCGTAGCGAAGCACGGGTATTCAGCTAGTATATATATAATTTTTAATGACGCCCCAAAACGTGTTCTGCTATGGGGGACCATGATCGGTGCTCATTTACCACTCCCGACCTTGGGTCTCACTGTAAGAGTCACTGCAATAGCTCATCTTTCCTATGGAAATTCACTAAACATTACACTCTTAATGCAATGTTCTATCACACATTTTGTAGCTTGTAGACAAATCACTGATAACCGGAAAGATAAATAAATATCGCCAGTCACCGGTTCGAAACTGTACAGTTTAATTCTACGTATCCGGTTCGGTTTGAGTGCGCGACACCCTCCTCACCATTCAGTAAAAAAAATCATAAATAAGCTCTTAATAAGGGGCTTCCCCTCGGCCACGTGACTAGATGCGGGGGTTTCACACGCCCTGCACCACTCCGCGCCGCGTCATGAAATGGGAATTTCCTTGTACCCGCACCCACCATTGAATACGGGTAGTTTCATAGAATAAGGAAACACAAAGTAGGCCTATCATAGAATATAAGAGGGTATACATATCTGACTTTGAGATTGCTATCACGCTTTTGTAACAAGTGAGGGAAACAGAGACTTTTACAATAATCTGAAAACGATTGTATTGGAAAGATCGATTTTGAGGATATGTGGGCACTTGGTCATTGTTAATCAAACAACTCGACCGCGCAGCTGAACCGCTGACGTGAGTTGAGCGAATTTCCAAAATTAACTTTATATGTTTTAGGAGTTTCAACCAACTATTTAGGAAATTGTTCTACTCACGAAGGCGCTGAATAGCTGGCTTGTGTACGAAATATATTAGTAGAATTTGTTTGTAACACAGCCTCTAGCCCCTTCGTTGTACTCGCTTTACGAGTTTGCACCTTGTCCTTGAAGCTTCGGCTTATGGACTGCTTCGCTTCGCTCGCAGCGTACAAACTTGGCCGTTGGACCTCGGATCGGGAGATGCTCCACGGTAAAATCCCCCACGTGGCTTTGAACCGGGTACTTTTATTGTATTTTACGTTTTGATCGATTTTGGGAGAACCAAGCGAGCTATAAGGTCTTGTAAAAAAACAAAATGTGTAGAATAATATCCTACAATTACTTTGTTATAAAACTCTAAAAAAAATTAATTCTCATACGAAAAATCTAAAGAAAGGTTGTTGGATTTTTTGGCTAACGAACTCGTCCGAACGACGTAGACACCCAACGTGTGCACAATTTGGACTAAATCGGACTTAAAAGCGGCCGCTAGAGTGCGAACACATATATACACACACATATATATAATTTTAATTGCACCCCAATGCGTTTCTGAGGACCATGATCGGTGATAATTTACTACTCCCGACCTTAGGCCTCCGACCGCTGATAATTTTGTCAAGCGGTTGACCGCGGCGGCTACCCGCTCGTTTTTTTAAATACTGTGGTGGGGGGGGCAGTGCTGCCAACTGTTCTCCAGTCGTGTCAGTCTGAAAAGTGTTAAAAAAATGTAATCAAACACCGGGTAGGTTGGCAGCACTGACATGGCGTGAGCGGTGAGCCGCTGTGCATAAACGCTCCCATTTAAAACCAATGCATTTTGAAACCGCAAAAAACTGCGGTTTGTAAGTGCACCGCTCTGTTTATGTGAGCCGCTGCGGCTCGCCGCTCCGCTTCTTGTTGCATAAACGTGCCCATTTAACTCAATGCACTTATAAAAGTAGCGCGGCGCGCCGCTGCGGTCGACCGCTAGTGCATAAACAGGGCCATAGGTCTCACCATAAGGGCCACTGCAATAGCTCATATTTCCTATGGAAATTCGATAATAAGCTGAGCCAAAATTTGAGACGATGAATTATGCGGTGTGCAAATTGCACAGAAAAGTAAGTCAATATAATTTTATGTTTTGATACAAGTATTACTGTTTCCATAGGTTTAATGTTATTATAATAGAGGTGTAGAATTAATTATACCCTCAAAGCTAAGATGGTAAATGTCCATTCATTGTACATACATTCAATAAAACTGAAATGTTGGTTCATTAGTCTAGGCCTAACCTAAATTTATTGAGAGAGAAAGATAAAGTCGCATAGAGTGGACACAACGCTTTTCATCAAGTCACGAAAATTTATAAACATCTATACTCTATATAAATAAAAAACAGAACACATTTTCTCA
>JAGFPH010012056.1:14381-31882 GCA_018207615.1 Philaenus spumarius | reverse complement strand
TTGCTGTACTTTGTTTTTTGAAGAGGTTTCCTCACCTTAGTATTAATTCCACGTTGGCTATTTCTCACAAATCTCCCTTTTTTAATTACTTGCTTAATTCTCCTTTTATTTATTTCTATTGATTTACAGACCTTTTGTGTTAAACCCCATTTGCTTTCACGTATCTCTTTCAACGTTTCCAGCTCCCTAGATCGCAGTATTTCTGAACGATCCTTTAAGTTTTGGTTGCCCTGATTTTCTCCCTTCAGTAACACCTCACTTAAACCTTGGTTATTCCTTATCTTTTTCATCGGCTCTAACCCTTTAACACTCATCTCTCCCTTACTGAAATTTTCTAACTCATAACCTTTGGAATTTTTACTTTTGGTTTGTTTGCCTTTCCTACAATTTTGTTTTACGTCTATCTTGGTTTTAATAGACAACAGACATGCCCCTTTCTCTCGCATACCCGGATTTGGATCACCGACTTGTTGAATGTTTCCACATTTCATCAAATCTCGTTTAAAGTTGTTATTAAAACGGTTTTCTTCATCCAATCTCAATTTCTTTACTCCTATGAAATTTTTCCTATTTCCCTCTATTTGTTTAACGCTTTGTTTACTTTTAACTTCCTCCTTTGTTTTAAAATTGACTTTTATTTCTTCCCCTTTAATTATGACTTTTAAAAATTCTTCTTCTAAATTGATTTTTGATTTTAGCCTATTTAGCATATTACATCCTAATATAGCTTTAGTTGTTAATTTTGGCACTATTAAGAATATACCTTCTATTGTTCTGCCTGCAAAGTTTATGGGTATCATTGTTTGTTTGGCTACCCTTACTCTCCTATTTCCTATTGCCCCTACTACCTCTACATTCATTACTGGTAGCTCTAAAAATCTATAACCCTTTACTTTTAACTGCTCAAAATACTCCGCTTGAATACATGAATATTCCGCCCCCGTGTCCAGTTCAAGACACAATGGACTTTCATGAATTTTGACCTCTACCTCCGGACATTTGATCTTATCTTTTGGTAAATAGGTGTTATTTGGCTCTTCTAATAACTCTTCCCTAATGTTCAATGAAATATTCTGCAGTTTAAATTGTAAATGGCTCCTTTTATTATTTATTCTCGCGGTCCCTGATTCCGTATAATTATTTTGTACCTTTGATTCCAATCTTCCTTTCCCAGAGACCAACTTCGTTAGTTTTTTGGACTAGGTTTTGGATTTTGATTAGATGGAATAGGTTTCTTAGGGTACTGGGTTTGGCTTGTGATAGGTTGATTCTCATAGGATCTGGGGTATGGGTGTTTAGGAAGGTTTCCAGAGTCCGTATTACGCGTTGGTTGCCTGTCTAGGTTCCCTTGGTTTCTCGGATATTCGTCTCTATTGTCTCGCCTAGTTTCCCTCTCCATTGCCTCAAAAGCTCTTAAAAGTTCTATAGCCTCTTCAAAACTTTCGCTTGGCTTTCCTACGCTAGCTACCCGTATTCTTTGGTCAAAATGCCTCAACAATCTATTTATTACAAATTTCTCCGGAATAGCAGGTTCTAAATACCGGGCCTTTGTTACCATTTTACAAAAATATTCTACTCTTGTCATAGAACCGCGATCATTATATCTCCCATTCTCTATTTGATTTCGCAAAATTTGTTGTGCCTGGTAGCCCCAGAAATTCTCTAAAAATTTTGCTCTAAATTCCCCATAGTTTGTGCTATCCCTCTTTACAATGGACCACCAATCTATTACTGCACCTCGCAAGTATTTCTCGATTATTTTTAATTTTTCTTCGCCTTCTAACAAAGGGTCTATCTCATTAAAAAGATCTTCCATATCCGTTATAAATTTCATGGGACTTTCCTTTGGTGTACCCCAAAATTCTTGGACTTTGTGCTCCCCTTCTTTACTAGCATGGATATAAACTACGCGCTTTTCTGCCCCTGCCACACCATGGGCTGTGCTAGAACTCCTAACCCTTTTTTCTAACGCTTTAACTGTCGTTTCTAATTTCTTTTCATTAGCTTTTACCTCTTCTATGCTATCCCTATTTGTTCTTCCTAACTCTTTAATCTGTACAATGTCTTCTTTTATGTCTGCGATCTCTACTTCGCAATGGTCTACTCTGCCCTGAATAAATTCCATCCCTCTCTGTACCTCTTCTCTTATTCCACCTACGGCTCCTAAAATTTCATCGCGATGTTTTTCCTCCCTAGCTTCGCGTTCTTTCTCCCTAGCTTCGCGTTCTAATTTTTCAGCTACCCTTTCCTGCTCTTTCACTTTTTCCCTAGCTTCGCGTTCTTTCTCCCTAGCTACCCTTTCCTGCTCTTTTACTAACTCCCTATCTTCACGTTCTTTCTCCCTAGCTACCCTTTTCTGCTCTTTTACTAACTCCCTGGCTTCGCGTTCTTTCTCCCTATCCTCCCGCTCTTTCTCTTTGGCTAACATTCCTTTTAACAATTTTTTAATCTCCTCTTCCTCCCCTTTTTTCTGTCCGCTTGGAGTTGCCATTGTTTATGATTTAAATTTTTTTTTTTTAAATTCCCTAATCTTGTATAT
Organism: Philaenus spumarius; assembly: GCA_018207615.1. Taxonomy (NCBI): domain Eukaryota; kingdom Metazoa; phylum Arthropoda; class Insecta; order Hemiptera; family Aphrophoridae; genus Philaenus; species Philaenus spumarius. The sequence goes on along the minus strand of JAGFPH010012056.1, from coordinate 29,343 downwards.
TCTAAATTAATCACTCTTATTGCTACACTTCTTACAATTACTCTTATATTTACCAGGTCAGCTACCCTCAGATCACTTTTAACTGTTCGTTCGCTGTCTCAGTGAGAAATAACTATTTTAAACTTTAAAATATTATTTGTCACACGAGCCAACGCGTTGGGCGCCACTTGCCACGCGCAAACCTCCCTACCCTTTGAATTTTTTCAATAAACACAACCTTTTGTTGTTAACTTTAACACTTTCCCTCATCAAATAACACCCAAGTGTTTTCAGGCCTTATTTGACGTTGTTCCGTTGTACTACCCCGTTAGAACAATTTGAGAGGTTTGGCGAGGGCAAGAAAAGGAAAACTTTTTGTTTCCTATTCTTAAGTTTTTTAAATTTAAATTAGTTAGACCATTTTTGTCTTTTGTGTAGTACACTAGCTCAATTCTAGACTCTTTTTCGGGATCGTTCCCTTTGGAGTTAAATTTGTAGTGATCCGTGAATAACTCACCTGCTGACTTAATTACACTAGAGCACTGAATGGTTTTAGGATTAATTTGATTGGATTTGTAAATTATATATTCAAAAATTTTCTATTGAAAACACAAAAACGATTTATTAATTAACATAAATCCATTAACTTTGAAACAACAAATTATTATTTTCAAAAACACAATGAAATTTATTAATCTTTAACTTATAATTACATATATTGAAAAGTAGCAAAGTGATTAATTAATTTATTAATTAAAATTTGTATATTAATGATTATATTATTTACATATTTCGATTTGCCATTGTGAGTAATGAAATTTACTAAACGAGTTTACTTTATTCAATTTCCCCAGAATTTACTTGAATTTATTTATTTAATTTAATTTATTTATTATTTTGTAAAAAAGGGATTTATTTAAAATTATAAGTAACAATGATCGTTTGCCACTTACAGAACACAAGAAGTTCGAATTCCTTCTGTCGATTTCCAGCGATTTAAAGTTGTTCTCCTTGGTCCCCAGAATGGTTTCTTCGGCTTACAGTTGTCTTCTCCTAGACTTAATTAAAGTTGTTCTCTCCTAGTTGATTGTAGTATCTTTTGGCAAGATAGGCCGTTTATATGGATATTCTTCTCCCGAAATTATCACGACCCGACTTAGCTTTAGGCCGGAGCTTAGAATGAACGCACACCGAAACTGATCGCCCTACGCCTTTCTTTTAAGTACCCTCGGAGCTCGGTCAGCTGTTTACTCGTTGGCGCTTCGTGCTAAACTAAAGTAAGAGGGGATGCAAGCTTCTCTTCTCGACTTTTCCCTTGTCAAACCAGCATCTTCCTCTATGTAACAAGAAATCCTGATTTCTTGCTTTAGAAATATATTTTTTGGTCTTAATATATTTCCTGATTTATTTGATGAATTTTAGTGCCTTTATTTCCCATCGATTAGGCCTAATTTAATTATTATCTTCATTTATTGAATTACAATGTGCGGTCTGTTTTGCTCTTCGTAGTAGATCCGATGACGTCACTTCCCCCTCGCAGCTTCGGGCTTGACTACATGTCCGTGCCTGTCGTTTTGCGAAATTGACTTTGATTTCATCCAAACTCTATAACTTCTTTTTGCGTGGTCGGATTTTGATTTTGTTGACTTCTATGGATTGGTTGACGTTTTCTGGTTTCCCTGGAACTCGAATGGCGTTTCTACTCCTCTTCCTTCTTGAGTTATAGACTTCGTTAGTTTTGCTTAAATTTTGAAATTTATTTCCTGTAAATTTGAAATTTTCCATTTGTTCTTGCTTGTATCTTCTTCGGTTGGTCTTGAAACTCGCTAATCTGTTGTTGGTTTTTCGATAGCTTGTTTGGTTGTCTAGTTATTCAGCTTGTTGTTACTCTAATTGGCTTCGTTTGGTTTTCAGCGTCTCATTCCCCCCCTTTAAAGCTCTTTTCGTATCTCACATGGTATTACAATTTATTACACATATATATACTCTATTTTATCAATATTTCCCTTTTATTAATCTCCCTTGTATTTATTTTGAATTAATAAAAGATTTTTATTAATTTATTTTATTTTTACAAAACTATTTATTTATATATATTGAACTTCGGCTTGGTCTTGTCGCTAATGCATACGTCATAGTCTGTACTTATTTAACTAACACAATTTTAGTTAATTCTTCAAAATTATTAATAAATACTATTTTCACATTAGAAACTACTTTTTTATCTTAATTTTGGGCTTTTTTGACACCCTTTGGCTTTAATCTTTTGTTATATTGACTCTGAATTTATTTTAATTAATGTAATTAATTAACCCCAATTGGATCGGTCGATTGGCCGTTCCAGTATGTATGTCTGTATGTCTGTATGTCTGTATGTCTGTATGTCTGTGTGTCTGTATGTATGTCTGTCTGGGTCTGTGTATCTGTATGTATGTCTGTATGTCTGCATGTGTGTGTGTGTCTGTATGTGTACACAAGCGAGAGAGAAAACTATTCGAACGATTTCAAAAAAATGTGCACCAAACATGTCAATTAGGGATGTATAGATGAACGAAAAAATGTTTTGAACATTTTTGATAAAGAAAACCCCTTTTTAGTCAAAAAATCAGTTATAATTTTTTTATAAAAAAACGGCTCTAACGATTTTGATAAAATTTGGCTTATTTGTAGCCTTTAATGTACCCACCAATGCAAACAACCGCATCTTTCTAAAAATTCTCGTTTACCTACAGCTAATAGTAATAATAATAACTGATTTTTTGGGGGTTTTTGGCCAAAAAGGGGGTAGTTTTCCAAAACTTTTTGTTTTGTGCATCTATACAGGCCTAATTGACATGCTTGGTGCAAATTTCATCGAAATCGATCAAATAGTTTTCATTCAGCTAATAATAATAATATTTATTAGTTACTTTCCTACTTTAACACAATTATGAAGTCACAGTGAATCTGTTTAATAATTTAAATATGTTTGCGAGAAAGTATGTGTTTCTCGTACCGTTTATCTATATATAAAAGCGAAATACCACTCACTCATTTACTAATCATGATTTCTCAAAAACTACCGAACGGATTGAAATGAAATTTGGTATGTAGCTTCCTCTAAGGCCATAGGTGCTCACTACGAAAGGGTTTGAAAAAATTCGAAATTTTAGGGGGGGTTTGGTGGGATCAAAGTTATTAAAAAACGATTTCTTCAAAACTACCGAACGGATTGGAATGAAATTTGGTATGTAGCTTCCTCTAGCGCCATAGGTGCTCACTAAGAAAGGGTATGAAAATTTTTGAAATTTTAGGAGGGGTTTAGTTGGATCAAAGTTACTAAAGTCATAATTTCAGATATTTTATTATTATGACAATAGTGCTTTCATTATTTAAGATCTATATATACAGGGTGTATCAGGAAGAAACGGAAAGAATTGCAGGACGTGTTCTACTGGTGAAAATAATGAAAAAAGTTCCTATAAACATAGGTCCGAAAACGCTTCATTTTCCAGATATCCGCCATTTTGTTTTTTGTACAAAATAATTCATATCTAGAGAATTTGGTATGAAGTTTAACCTGACAATAATATACCTCAACAAAAATAAACGATTAAATCCAATCATGCGTTTCAAAATGGCGGCTGTTTGAAAATTTCTAACCTAAATTACTCCAAAACCGTACATTTTAACGAAAAACGTCAAGACACCTTTTTTGTAGCCCTTTTGATTCCCTATCAGATGGTGTAACTGTCAAAACAATAGGATCAAGGATAACATTTAAGTTATGTGTACTAATTGGTTTGTTCAACTCGGCATCCTATACAAACACAGTAAATACTACAATATTGTATGGACATTTGTCGTCATTACCTTTTATCTTAGCTATTATCCTTCATCCGATTGTTTAGACAGTTACACTATCCGATAGCGAATCAAAAGGGCTACAAAAAAGGTGTCTTGACATTTTTCGTTAAAATGTACGGTTTTGGAGTAATTTAGGTTAGAAATTTTCAAACAGCCGCCATTTTGAAACGCATGATTGGATTAAATCGTTTATTTTTTTTGAGGTATATCATTGACAGCTTAAACTTCGTGCCAAGTTTGAACTCAATCAGTAAAACCGTTCTCTAGATATGAATTATTTTGTACAAAAAACAAAATGGCGGATATCTGGAAAATGAAGCGTTTTCGGACCTATGTTTATAGGAACTTTTTTCATTATTTTCACTAGTAGAACACGTCCTGCAATTCTTTCCGTTTCTTCCTGATACATCCTGTATATAAAAAATTACCACTGACTGAATGAACATTAAAAAATAATACAATTACGTAAAAAAGGCTGAAAATACCAACCACCACGGGCAACGCCGTACGGGTCAGCTAGTTTAAAATATTACTAAGTTGTTATTAATGAAGACTGTAGTAGGACCAGTAAAGTATCAATTCCTACTGTACACATACTTTAGTACAACTTAACCTTATAGTAAATTTTTAACGAGTTTAATAAGAACAAATTACTTTTGGCGTATTTATTTTCCGCCAGTAAAACATGACGTCACGAACACCATTAGTAAAGTGTAGTTTAAGGTTATACGTACACCTTCAGTAGATCTAGGGACAACAGCTGATGATTATTTATGTAACAGCTGTTTTGTAGTTCCATAAAGCTGCTCATATGTTATTTAAGGAATAGGAACGAGAACACTGTACACAGTCGTAAGGACTTGTTTCTTTTGCATCTAGCGGCGATCTTTTCTGAACAAGTTTGCGCCTTATGAAACACGTGTTTGACAAGCTTTCCTTTTCCTCTGACAAACACTGAAAACATAGAGTTTATAAAAATAATGTTTTCAATCTCTCTTTAAACTTTTAGGTTTGCAGAAAAATGGAAAACGGTAGTTATAAATGAACTAGTAAGCCCCAGTGGAAAATCACAGGCTCGTTAATTAGATACACATCAGAAATACATAATTTATAAAACCCATAATTTAAAAATATTTAAAAACAGCATTAAGGCCTACTTATGTACGCCTACCTAACTATGCTGACGGGGAATTTTATCTTGGTAAATGTGTACAATAATAAGGATTATAAAACTGTAGGCCTATTTGTTAAATATTTGTATTTATATAAGTTACTAAATATTTAAAGAAAGATAAAAATACTACCTTTTTATTGATTTTTATTTCACATTGATAGATCAAATGATATAGAAGTTATTAATATTATTATTATAGTAAAGAAATTTATAATCGAATAGGTTTATATGTTATACGAAGATGTACGAATGTTTCCGAAGTTGAACGAATAGCTAATTCTTCTTTAAATTTGAATAAACAAATATATTGATGATAAAAGGCTGCATTTATACACAGTTTGTAACCTCAAAGCAAATATTATAACGAATACCAGGTGTTCCAAAAGTCCCCCCTTTAATTTTTTTTATTAATGGAAATAGACAGATTTGCTTTTGGGATTGTTAACATGAACAAAAATTGAATTTTTTTGGTGTATCGTAAATTTCAACCCCTCGCCCAAAAATGGGGTATTTTTCGGGTAAATCGAAAATTTTAAATAAGAACCCTCCTTTTAAAGGCCTTGATGAAAGAAGAAGATTGGCGCAAACCGGAGGTCTGTATGTTGAGTCTATCTAACATAATGGATAATCAAACTTTTTCCCATTTTAATAACATTGAAATGTTAAAGATGATACATCTGTTATTTTTTACAAGGATTTCATCCAGTAGGTCACTCAATCTAAGTTATAAAACATAATAATTAGTATAAAAAAAGTAAAGCTAAGACCTCTGGAGTTCCCAGTTAATGGACTTTTTACTATTAGGAGTCGACAAACATGCACAGTAACAAAGCAAGTAACGAAAAATGGCTGTCTCTCTATTCTTCCAAATCTACACTCCACAGCACAGGACGGATTCTGACAACTTCGATTAACTGCTCCGTAACAAATAACGAAACACTAACAATACAGCAACTTGTAACGAGTCAACGAAACTGAGCGACAGAGTGTGGTCAAGTGCGTGTTGGGGTAGCGGGCCAGTGAGCATGCGCGAGGTCTCGGACGTCGACGAGCGATCCCGCAGATTCGTCTGTCGACGACGTCTGTAGCGTCTGTGGGGCTCTATTTGAAACTATGGAAACAGATCTTTCGAAAAATCTGTCAAGTGACGTCACGTGACATAGTGTGACCGCGTTGTAAAAGGGCCGTAAAGGTTCAAACCGAGTGTTTAAAATTGTTTAAATATATACGCAGTCTTACATAACAGGTGTCTTAAAAGTCCCACCCCCTCTTTAACTTTTGTGTTTGTTGAAACAAACAAATATCCTTTTGGGAAGGATACTAACTTACCCCAAAGTATCTTTTGAAGCAATCGGAAATTTTGAGTGTCCCTTAAACTGGGGGGTTTTGGGGGCAACTCAAAATTTTTAAATGGGAAGTATGGTCATGTGATACCTCATTTTAAAGGTCCATTTAAGGCTAGGAAAATGACATAAAGAAAATAAAATTCTGACCACCCAAAATAAAATGGCGGCCCCTAAACGTGTTGAAATAAATCGAAATAAAGCTGCTAATAACTCGAAAAGGAAGAGTTTTTGGAAAAAAGTTCAAGAGACAAAAAAATTTTATTTCTAAGTGCTTGACCTAAAATATTGCTGCCAAAACGATTTCGTAAATTTTAAATCGAATCGTACATCTTAGAAAATTTTGTAAAAAATAAAATTTACGAAATCGATTTCAAAGCAATTTTGTTAAGTCTGACACTTTGAAATTAAAATTTTTTTTTCGAATGTTTTCCAAAAACTCTTCCTTTTCGACTTATTAGCAGCTTTATTTCGATTTATTTCAACACGTTCAGGGCCGCCATTTTGTTTTGGGTGGTCCGATTTTTATTTTCTTTATGTCATTTTCCTAGTCTTAAATATACCTTTAAAATGATGTATCGCAACACCATACTTCCCATTTAAACATTTTGAGTTGCCCCCAAAATCCCCTATTTTTAGAGGACAGTCAAAATTTCCGATTGTTTCAAAAGATACTTTGGGCTAAGTTAGTATCGTTCCCCAAAGGATATTTGTTTGTTTTAACAAACACAAAAGTTAAAGGGGGTGGGACTTTTAAGACACTTGGTATACGCAGTCTTACATATTATATATTACCTTCGGTATTGTCTGTTAATAGTTTTCTTTAGGAAAATAAAAGTATTGTATTCTGTTCATTACATTCTAGCAAACACTTTATCGAAGGTAGTGTCTACTTAGTAGTAAAAAAAAAGATAACACTTGACTTATTTTATTGCGATTAATTAACTCAAGAAGGCAGTGTAGTTAAGATGGATCGAATCATCTGATGTAGTATATAAAAGTATTTAATGTCTCAGCTTTTACTAACAGACACCATTAGAGTCAAAGATTAGTTTGATTAACTTAAAATATCATACATAAATCAAGGAATTGAATATAATTGTTGCACTAACTTGTTAATTAAGTTGTGTTTTCTACCCTTTAATATTTGACAGTTTTTGTTTTAGAAAATAAAATTTAAAGTTTTAAATTCTGTTCATTACTTTCTTTCAAACGTTATCGACTGAGTGACACCTTGAGACGGATTAAGCATTAGGCCTATCCGCTCAGTGAAATATGTTTTCATATTATTGTAAAATCTACTAAGTCCTTCAGACAAAATCATACAGAGCAAATTAGGCTAATTTTTCAAGTTCAAAGTGGATTCAAACTCAGTCAAATGAAACAAGATGGCTAGAGAACAATGGAAAAATTATTTTAGTAAAAAGTTGTTTTTAAAGTACTGAAGTATGTAAAATAATCTTAGTAATAATAAAGTCTAATAAAAATTTTGAATTAAATAAAAAGTTATTATTAAAATAAAAAGGAGAAAAAAAGTTAAAAGTCAGAGTTTTAAAATTTTTTTAAATCTTTATAAGGGTAATAAAAGGTCATTAGAATAATAGGCAAATTACCAAAAAAGTTTTTGTTAAAATGAAACGGTTAATATAAAAATAATTAAATAAAAGGTAATTAAAAAAGGAAAATTTAATTAAAGTAGTTTAAAGTAAAGTTTGAGTAAAAAGTCATAAAGTAATTAAAGTAAATAAAGATTTTAACAAAATTAGTCATGTTCAAATAAGATCAAAGAAAAAAGTTAAGAGTTATTAACGTTTTTATATAAGAAAGTAAAATGCCTATTTTCACCTATAAGTAGGAAAAAAGTATAAATAAAAAATAAAGATAATAATTAGTATGAAATGTCAAAACCTGTGAAAGATAGAAAAAAGGATTAAATTAAGGTAAAGTGGGGGTTAACATAATTAGACAAAAAGTGATGGCACAAAAAGGTCAATAACCCAACCAATAATTAACCAATTCAAGAACGGCAAACAACTAATTTAGTGGAAAGACTTAAACAATAAAGTATGAACATAAAAAACTTTGTAATTTAGAAAAGCGGTGAATCAAGACAAAAGCGATCGCTGAAAAGGTGTGAAACGTGAACGCGACGTGGTACAACTACAGATCGTTGCAAGCTGCTGGCAGTCAAATATATTACACGACATTACCACTTGACTTACTTTTATTACGTTTAATTAAATCAAGAAGGCAGTGTAGTTAAAATTGCTCGAATCAGCTGATTTGCTCAATGAGGGCGTTTTATAGTCTCAGCTGTCGCTGACAGACGGCATAGAGTCAAAGCTTTGATTGTTAGAGTTAAAATATTTATAACATAAGCCAAAGGATTGAATTATTGTAGGGATCGCTTTTTAATTAATTTGAAAAGTTTTCTTTCATTTACTATGCGGGTTAGGTGTTGATCATGAGCTGGCATTTGTTGTTCGGTGAATTATATATTTTATTCTAAATTTTGTTTATGTTTTATATTTCAAGATTCATCAACACATTGTTGATTCTCCCTCATAAGGAACCACGTAATTACTTAAGCAACAACTATTAACATATCAATTGAAGTGTAATTATAAATTACCTTAATTTGCTCCGTCTTGTGACTTCTGTTGTATTGTTTCGAGCCCATCAATACTCGTTTCGGAGCCCAAACTCCATCCTCAGTTATTATCTCCTTAGAGGTCGTCAAAACATTAAAAACATTAAAACATTCACGTTAAAAACACATAAAACGCTACGCACACATATACACGTTTTTACATTTTTGAGTCACGTGCGCACGATTGCTCGGTACGTGAACTATTGAATGGTGCGGTTATTGGTTTACAGGTCATTTATCTTAGTTTGTCTTATCTGTGTCCTGTGTATCTTAAGGCCGTCTCATACAAAGAGTTAGACTGGAAGGAAAGTTTATCATTTAGTATGTTGTCAGTACAGTGACTAGATAGAGACAGTGTGGCCAAGTGTGGTCTTGTTTCCTATTGGTCAAGATGTCGGCAGCCATGTTTTTCCTAAATTCGTATCTGTTTACATTACATTCATTCACGTTCACATATTGTAAAAGCGATTTTACCGATTTTTTAACAGATATTTGTTAGTTTTTACTTTGAAATAAACGCAATAGTTATTTTAAAGCGATTTGTGTTGAAGTATGTGATATTGCACCAAATTAATAAGGAAATGACAGCAGATTAGGCTACTCCCGCCACTCTACGGAATAGTTTCAGCGCATATTTCAGAAGTAAGTACATACCAAAAGTCTTTTATTTACAACATTTTAAAAAGTTCATAACATAGGCTAATCCTTTTTATCAATAGAAAAGATAAATGCAATACATATTAGTACTACGAAATTTTAAGAACTGTTTTTGGCCCAAACCTATAATTTCGTCCGTGTTAGCCCTACGTTTGTTTTATAGTTTTCAAATTAAATTGGCATCGTTATTTTTTCTGTACAATCTAAGACGAATTTATAATCTATTATTTCTGTAATAAGTAGGCCTAACTGAAATAATGAGGGAAATTAGTAATGAAACCTGTTTTTCGGCCTTGAATAACTTACTTGAAAATCTTGAATTGCCTAACCTCAAAATCAAAGAATTGTAATTTCGATGTTAGGCTTAAATTGTTGTTAGAGACATTAATTTTATTATTAGCTTTCAATTGAAATAGAAATAAATGAGTTAGTTAGGAAAGTTTTAATTGCTTCGCTTATTTAAAAAAAAATCTGATGAAATAAATGCATTGTAAAAATCAGAAAGTGTAACTTTGAAAATATTTAATTTGTAAAATTTATTCATTGATAAGAAAGGCTAATTACAACAGGACAATAATTTTGCATTTTGATTTAGGCCTATTCGTTGTTTTATTTTTCGTTTTGTTATACTTTGAATTTTTGATATTTTAATTTATTCATTAAGTTAGGAAAAATTTCAAATTTAGCTTTAAGAAAATCATTTTTAAGATTTTGCTTTTCAAACTGAATTGAAACCTAAAATCAGTAAATACAAATTTCATAATTAACTTGCCACAAAACTTTAACTCTGGGGAATTTTAAGCAACAAAATTGTTGTTTAAAATGTATGGTGCATTTGTTATATAAGTTGAGAATTTAATTTAATTTAAAAAATGTCATTATGACCAGTCAAATACTTTTTCAGATAGATACAAATTATTGAAAATTTGGTTCCTTGAAAATAATACAAAACCTTGACTTTTAATCAAATAAACCGCATAAATAATGTAATTGAACTTCAAAACTTTTTTTTAACGTAGAACTGAACAAAGAAAATAATAGTGCAACTTGTTTTGATATAGCTTTATTAGTCTGTAATTAACGTCAGTAGGTTACTCAATTATCGGCATAGGCTAGTAAAAAATGTGATAGTAGGCTAAATCATTATTTTTTTATAGGTTATTTCATTTTAAACAACTTATCTGCTTTCTAACTACTTTTTAACATTTAAAAAGTTGTTTACTAGGCCTTTATGAAATAAAACAAAAGGTTTTATAAATATTTTGAAAATAAATTACATTATACTTTATGGCAGATAACATTACTTTTAGGAAAAACATGGCGGCCGCTTTCATGTGGCCACACTGTCTCTATCTAGTCACTGTAGTTGTCAGGTGTCTGTTTATACGCCTTTTAAATCTCGTATTCTTCAATTGCATTCAACAATCGTCCCATTTTTGTGTGTGTTGTTTGGTGTCATATTGTTACTGAAACTTGTGTATGAGTGATTGTTGTCAATTGAGTGTTGCGCAAAGCTGGATCTATTGGCATATAGATTATTTTTGGGCAGATGTTCTTTGTAGCGCTCCATGAACGTTCTGCCCGTTTGTCCGATGTAGAAGCAATCACAGTCATCAAAATTAATTTATATACACCCGATTTCTTTGCTGTAGGTATGTTGGTGTTTTTTCGCAAAATTTTTTGTATATTGTTATTAGTGCGATGTGTGACAACGATTTTATGTTTCCTGAATGCATTTTTCAGAATTGTAGGCATTAGATCGGTATAATCCGCGGCAACAAATTTCCTTTTGTGTTTCCTATTCTGTATAATGTTATGTTTTTTTGACAATTTTGTTTTCTTTTGTTTTTCTAATAACCTGTCCACTATTTCACTTTTAAATTCATTTGCCCGAGCGATATGTTTAATAATGTTTAGTTCTTCTTCGAAATCTTTATTGTCGAGTGGTATGGATAGGAGATGGTGTACAAAGCTATTATATGCTGCCATTTTCTGTGTGAATGGATGGTAAGATTTTGCATGGATATTTAAATCCGTTGTGGTTTCTTTTCTAAAAATTTTATAGTTGAGACTGTCGAATAATTTAATTACAGTTACATCGAGAAAATTTATCCTGTTATTTAACTCGGTTTCCATAGTAAACTGTAATTTGGAATTAATAGAGTTCAAATATTTTTTAAGGTTTTCAGCTTGCCTAGTCGTACCGTTGAACACTATGAATGTATCGTCCACGTATCGTGCATAAACAATTATATTCTTTACAAACTTGTTAATATTAGAGAGTAAAAATTTATTTTCGAAGTAATTCAGGAATATGTCAGAAAATAAACCTGATAAAGGTGAACCCATAGCCAGTCCTTCTTTCTGAGTGAAGAAACTACTGTCGAATTTTGAAATAATTTTGTTTTAAAACTACATTAGTTAACTGCAAAAATTCATCAATTTCTTGATAACCTATTTTGCCGCATTCAATAAGGCAGTCCTTTAAGATTTACATTGTTTCCTGTATTGGTACGTTTTTGTATAGATTTGTAATTTCTAGTGATATAAGTTTATAATATTCTCTGTTTGAAGTTATTGTTAGTTAATGATGGATGTTGAATTTTATTATAATTACTTCTTCGGACATTTGCCATCATTTTTGTGTTAAATTATCAAACACGACGTTTCGGTAATACAAATCAATTCCCGTTCTCAAGTGACTAAAACTAACGGTACATAAACCCAGGCAACTAGGCCTATGTAAGGGTGAACAAAGTAAAACTACAATTACTACTAACCTTAAATATCTACGTGATACTACGTGACATCTATGTAGCCAGGAAATATAGAATTTGTACTGCTTTTAAAACAAAAAACGCTGTTAGACAACATCTCGTCCAAACTAAACCTAAAAATGGCACGCAGGATTCTATAAACTGTATTTACAGTATTAAATGTGAATGTGATAGGCAATATATTGGCGAGACAAAAATACCTTTAAGCATTAGAATGAAAATAATGTACGGGTAGGCCTAGTCGATAAATCGAAAATTGCAGAACATATATGGTCCGAAAATCACAAATTTAATTGGGAAGGGGCAAAAATCATACACCGAGAAAGTAATATATTTACAAACGTAAAATAATTGGAGCCTCATATATAAAACTAGCGGACAACCCTATCAGCCAAACAAGCATTGAAGTAAGGCCACTGTGGCTCCCATTATTAAAAAAGAACTAAAACTTGATTATAATAACCGTAATAATAATAAAACAGAAATGTTACCGACTAATAAAAATGCTGAATTTTTACCAGTAGAATCACCGCGCGGTGTTATAACCCGGTCCCGTGCGAAACAGTTGATCTGTATAAAACAATAGGGAACTACCCCTTCCTGTTGGCCACGCCTAAACACTCTGGCCAGTTGTCAGTCTCTCTTCGACTTGTCAACTAGACGGTTGCCATCAATTGCGTGTGCTTAGTGTTTAATTGTGTTTTGTCTGTGGTTGATGCGTTTGACTTCTCAGTCTTAGCTCTGAGATGTATCACGTAGATATTTAAGGTTAGTAGTAATTTTAGTTTTAATTTGTAGTTTTACTTTTTCACTCTTACACAGGCCTAGTGCCTGGGTTATGTACTGTTAGTTTTAGTCACTTGAGAACGGGAATTGATTTGTATTCCCGAAACGTCGTGTTTGATAATTTAACACACAAATTATGGCAAATGTCCGAACAGGTAATTATAATAAAAAGTTTATATTGTTGCAAGACTTTTATATTACTGGTCTTATTTACAAAATCTATAGTATTCTTTATTGTATGGTTGTTCTTCATAACCATGTTATTTTTAATGCCATTTTCAAGTTTCTTAGTTACCCTATAAAATGGTGCGTTAATATAATTTATTAGGGGTCGTACTGGAATATTCTGTTTGTGAATTTTGGTAGGCCATTGAATTGTGGTGCGGAAGCGTTTATAGGTTTTAAATAGCGGCGCGTGGCTTCATCAAAAAGTGTCGTACATTTATTAATGACTCTATTTAGGTCTTTAACATATGACTTCGTTGGGTCTTTTTTAATTTCTTCGATGTCATTGTTACGGAAAATGCATAAGCCTTAAGATTGTATTCATCGGGTTTCATGATTACTAAGGTGTTTCCTTTATCAGCCTTTGTTATCATTGCGTTATGTTTTTCCAGTTAGTGTTTAACTTGTTTTAAAGTCTTTATGTCACTGAATAACTGATTCTCAAACTGTTGTGTTTATCAGTTTTTCTTAATGAGTTAATTAATTTATTGTTAACAACGACTCTCATTTCGTTCTGTGACTGCGAATTAGGTAAAGTTTTAATAACAGTTTCAGCGTTTACTACCTCTTGTACTAATTGGTGTTTATTAAATTTAGGTACATTATACTTTAGTCCCTTTTGTAACAAAGTCAATTTATTGCTGTTGAAGCTTATATCGGTAAGATTAGAAACCCTTTTATAGAAGGTATGTTTACATTCTACTTGGATGTCAGGATGTTGTTTGTTATACAAATATTGAAATTTCTTATCGTGTTTATGGATTGTCTGCTTTGATACGCTTGTTACTTGTTCGCTTACATAGTTCATTTATTCCTTATATAAATGTTAGCATAGGCCTATGTGGTTAATAACGTTCATGTTCAAACATCTTTTGTTGAATTTGATGTGTAAGTTCGTGTCCATTATTGGATAAAAAAAAATGGAAATTAAACTATTAACAATATAATAGTTATACTTATTCTTACTAAAGGAACATAAATTTAATCAATAAGTAGATTTATATTATTTTTCCTTAGGTTTAAAAATACTAAGCTGGTATTACAACATACAGGATGGTTCAGAAAGAAACGGAAAAATTTTCAGGACGTGTTCTACTAGTGAAAATAAAGAAAAAAGTACCTATAAACATAGGTTCAGAAACGCTTCGTTTTCCAGATATCTGCCATTTTGTTTTTTGTACAAAATAATTCATAGGGCCTATCTAGAGAAATGTTCGACTGATTGAGATAAAAATAGGTTTGGAAGCCGTCTTTTTTAAACGTATGATTGGATATAATCGCTTTTTAGCGAATTTCCATAGTTAAAATGAGCTATTGCAGTGGCCCTTATGGTAAGACCCAAGGTCGGGAGTAGCAAATGAGCATCGATCATGGTCCCCAGAACAAGTGTTGGGGTTTTATTAAAAATCATGTATATATATATATACACACACTGACTCACTCATCACGATTTCTCAAAAACTACTGAACGGATTGGAATGAAATGTGGTATGTAGCTTCCTCTAGGGCCATAGGTGCTCACTAA
>JAGFPH010012056.1:0-13425 GCA_018207615.1 Philaenus spumarius | reverse complement strand
TATCAATATTATATTGAAGAAAAAATAACAATCGAATGAGTGTATATATTAAACGAAGATGTACGAATGTTTCCGAAGTTAAAAGTATAAAATTTCTTTAAATTCGTATAAACAAATATATTGATGATAAAATGTTGTATTTATATACAGTTTATAACCTCAAATCAAATATTATAACGAATATTATAGAATACATTAGTTTTATAACTCGTATTAAAAAGAAAAAAACTTCACAAGAGATTATAACAGATTGAAGTTGTTATCATAACCCCAAACTATAACCTACACTGGGTTTGTTTGTATTACAGATGATGAGTGAAATCAGCTGTTGTGTTAAATATTACTCACGTACGTACGGACGTACACTCGATTTTATAGGAGTTGATTAAGTAAATTTTTGAAGTACTTTGTGAACTGTCAGCTTATCTACTACAACTTGTCAAAGTGGCCAGGTTTTAAACCTGTTTTAATTATGTATTTACATTAAAATACTAATATTACTAAATTACCATTACTATACTTACATTATTATACTAACACTAGAGGGTTTGGCTCCCTGTTCGCTTCGCTCGTGTTTTTTGCGAATAAAAAAAAAAAAATAATAATAATAATTCGACCACGCAGCTGAACCGCTGACGTGAGTTGAGCAAATTTCCAAAATTAATTTTATAGGCCTATGTTTTAATGTTTCAACCAACAATTTTTGAAATAGGTCTATTCACGACGGTGCTGAATAGCTGCATAATGGCATTCTTCAATACAAACAGCATTGCGTGCTTCGCACGCCAACCCCCGTATTGTTAGAGTCTTCGATATACAATGAATTGCGTGCTACGCACGCCAACCCCACGGTAGGATCCACCACATGGCTTTGAACCGGGTACTTCTATGGTATTTTACGTTTTGATCGATTTTGGGGGAACATATATTTTGGGGGAACCAAGCGAGCTATAAGGTCGCGTAAAAAAATAAAATGTGCAGAATAACATCCTACATTTATATTTGTAGCAAAAAACTCAAAAAAAAATTCATTCTCGTAGAAAAAATCTCAGAAAATTGTTACTTCTGGTCAAAAAACGTGCTTCCGGTTGTTGGATTTTTTTGGCTAACGAACTCCTCCGAGCGACGTAGACAAGCAACATGTGTACCAAATTTGAACCAAATCGGACTTAAAATGCGGCCGCTAGAGTGCGATCACATATATACATTACAACGGATAACCCTTTTAGAAGATTCTTCGTTGGAGAATAAGTTATTTCCACCTACTGGAAGTCTTATAGGCAATCTCACTTTGTTTGGCCTAGGTGAAATAACTATGTGTCGAATATTCAGTTTGCTGACTATTCTGACAAAAAAATTTACTTTATACTTCCAGTAATTTATTTTTGAAATTAGCTCAGTTAGAACACAAGTTAATAATATTATTTTTTGTAAACCTCTGAAGAGTGAGTACACTGAAACTAACCTTGTAAATAGCTTACTTGTGCTTGCAATTATTTTATGAAATTTCACTGTATCAATTCTTAATCTATAATTCATAAACTATTGGGATATTTGAATACTAGGTATTTTTGTAAATAATAACTTTTTTATAAAGCAAAATAAAATTTTAATAATTTCCTTTTTCAACTTTTAAACATAAAACATAACTTTTAGATTTAATCTTTTTCCAATAAAACCAAATAATAAATTTCTTTTCAATTAGAATAATAACTTTCTTAAGCTATAAGGCAGAACTAATCTTTTACCTAATTATATTTTATTTTAATATTTTTATACTCAATTGAATTTGATTAATAATTTAATGCAAATTTTAATATGAATTTACGATTGAATGAATTTATTTTTATAATTAATTACAAATATTTCTTAATCTAACATCCTAAGTAACCCAGTATTTAAAATAAATTTACTTGAATTTAATTCAGGCAATTTTAATAGGGACTAACGTATTTTACGCCTCTACCGACCTTTTCACACTTGTCCAGGCGTCGCGACGTTTGTTGTGAAGTCCGCGAACGCTGTATAGTGATGGTAAGCTACAGATGTTCTGCGTGCTGATAAAGTTGTCTTGTTGGTGAAGGTGAAGTCCTGTAGGGTTGTCTGGATGGATGATGGATGGCTTCTTAAAGATGGATGTGGTACTGCCGTGTCTGCAATCCCGGTTCGGTTATTCCCTCGAAGCTACAGTTGCATGTCCTAGTGGTCGCCTGGTGGTGTCCTGGAGTCCTGTCTGGAAGATATACGAATCACTCCATGTATCAGCTGTCTTGCAGGCTATGTTCTTCCTCCAGAATATTCCAAGTTAGGCCAACTTTGTATAGACTAAGTTGCCACTGAAGTTCTTGTAGAGTTTAGGCGGTGTCTATTGCTGCATCCCAGGTGAAAACCGCAATGACGTATCTTCTTACTTGTTATAAAAATTATAAAGGTTAACGAAGAAAATACTTAGCTTCTAGTATGCTAAAGTATTTTGTAAAAACAAGTAACCGCTCTCGATGCGTCACTTACATCGTAAAAATAATAATCCACTCGAGTTTCCCCGAGCAATCGTTTATATAAGGTTTTTCGGCACTATTTCATTGCCAACTTGAGCCTTCTAACACTGTATTACTACAATGCTTTAAAATTCGTTTTTTCGACAAATTTAAACTTCTGGTCTATGTAATTTTTCATCCTGATTTTTATTTTAATTTTTTCATTATTTTTCCACTTGATTTAACCATTGTTTTAAGTAAGTTTTATTTTGTTTTTGGAGTACGCCCACTTTCGTATGCTGGTAGCCTTGCTCCCCCTCCAGCCGTCTCATCTTCGGCCCGCCCTTCTGCTGTTTCAAGTTCTTATCTCGCTTCCCGCAGTTTATGCTATGGAAAATCCTTTTCGCTGTAACTTCTCCAGGGTTTTCCCGATTTTCCTGAGAGTGATATCATTTGATTCAGCTCGTTGTTGTCTTTCCCCTCGAACTCGAGTGACGTTCGTACGACTCTTGGTTCGCGTACACGACCCGCGCGCGTTTTTCCGCGGCGATTTTTCCCGGAAAAGTCTTAATTTTCCGTTTCTTTCAGTTTTTCGTTCTACACTTCTTATTGTCCATGGGTTCTTGTTAACTCGCCGGATTTTCATTTCATTTCTGCTTCTGGTTGTCTTGCTGTGAGGTTAGGGACTTAAACGATTTTTTTACTAACTGGGGTTTTACTTTACTCCCGAAACATATTTCAAATACTGGATTATTTTTACATAACTATGTTACTTACATACTATTTACCATTTTGGGTTGTTAAAAATTTAAGTTTAATTTTTCCTTTAGCTGTAAAGGTGCAAATTCTATCACCTTTTTCCTTTCATAAATTTTCTAGTTTTTCTTTTATATTATAACTTACGTTTATCAATACTAAAACTTGTTTTGGTTAGAATTTAAAAAACTTTAACTTTAACCTACTTTTTTATCCTTTGAACTTTGTGAATTACCATTAACTTTTTTATTTGACAAAATTTCGCTAAACCTTATTTCACCTTTATTTTAGGCCTTTTTAAGAAAAGCCTAAAAAACCTTTTCTTTTTCAAATTAGAGGAATTTAGAAATTTTTCCCATACTTTGACAGCTCGTATCTTACGTAACTTAGTGATTTTTTATTATCTAATCTTGCAGTAAATACACCCGCGGTTAGCGTAATGCATTTCCTGAAGATTTTTATTTTTTATTTAAATCCTGGATTTTGGCTTCCCGAAAGAATCTTTAAGTTATTTTTACAAGTTTCCTTTCCATTACTAACAGGCAGGGTCCAAAAGTTTAATTCAGCCCGATAACGGACCGCCCGTGTTAACATGATTGTTGTGACCTACATTCAACTTCAACCCGCGGCAAGTCCAGATTATTCAAACTTACAAAATTAATTATAAATTTAAACTCAAGACCTACAACGAGTTTTGTCCGTTGTAATATATATATGATTTTTAATGACACCCCAAAACGTGTTCTGGGGACCATGATCGGTGCTCATTTGCTACTCCCGACCTTGGGTCTTACCATAAGGGTTACTGCAATAGCTCATTTTTAATATCTAAATTCGCTAATAATAATAACGATTTCTTACAGCTACATTTTAAATTAGTAATTTAGTTTTTAAAAAGATCTGTGTATTACGCAAAATGAACAGCTGAAAGTATTACTTTACCGCACGCCAGCTGTTTAGCATTGCGGTAAAGTAAAACAAAGCGGTAAATTATAAGATTTGTGACTTACCGTCTTGAATATTCCTACTCGTCACTAAACGACGGCCGTTTCGGCTATTCAGACATTTTCAAGTTTATCGGGTTCCCCTTCGTCACTTACACAAACACTTACACATAACTGACACAACGATTACATAATAAATAAACAAATAAAATACAATTACACGCCCGTATTACTTAAGAGTCTGCTGTAGTGGCGTCCATCTTGGATTTGTATCCCATAAGAGCAATGTTAAATTTCAAACCATTTATTTCGTTTACTTTTTATCATAAAATTGTTTGCAAGGTCTCATTTTAAGCACAGTCACAATACGCATCCGTCTTGCAATTTACATTTTGTAAGTAAAAAATTTGAATGTTTTTCCTAATACAATAAAAAATAATTTGCAAGCCGGATCCGAAATTTTATAAAGAATATTCAGTTTTTTTTCAACACTCAATTACAAAAGATAGACTTATAAAATGGTTTTAAATGAGGCAATTTCAAAGCGTTCAGCTGCAAGAAATTGCACTGTTTAGATAGGGATACAGTGAGAAGCGGTTGCGTTTCCGGTTGCTTTATCGTTTACTGGAGCAGACCCTTAAACTCGCGGTAAGCGACCACATACGACGCTGTCCCGGTACGCACTGATGGTATGTAAGTTAATCGCCTGGAAGGGATGATGCGTTATCAACATGTGTCAATACGGTGTCGTATAACGCGTTTGATTCAAAATTTAGTTTTTCATTTAATAGCTTACTACTATCTATTTTATAGTTCTTGTAAATTTCGAATTTGAACTGTATGTAGGTAACGTAAAAGTTGTATGGCTATAGAAATCATACTTTTTTCTGTACGTTGATTATCAAACAGTCAGCCAGCCAATCTAACTAAAAAAGTTGTTCTTCAAATTTTTATCTAACGGTAGCAACCTCTTTGTAAATCAAATTTGTATTCATTGTCAATATGTCTCTCTAAATTCTTTTAGTTTTCTGTATTTTCTTCCCGTTTAAATCTCACGAGTATTTACATTTTCTAAACCAACAACAACGTGTCACACTAATATCAGCCTAGGTCCAGACACTGTCCCTTCAGATTTTCTTTGCTTGAATAATTCATATTTGTATCGCCAATATGTAAGAATGCCCAATAACTCTCTTCGACATGAATGTTAAATAATATGTATTATTTTAGTTTTTCTTATGATTATTAATGATACAAGAATTTCCTTTTCACTAGTGAATGTCCATAGGAAAAATGAGCTATTGCAGTAGCCCTTATGGTAAGACCCAAGGTCGAGCATCGATCTTGGTCCCCAGAACACGTTTTGGGATGTCATTAAAAATGTATCTATATATATATAAGCAAAATACCACTCACTCACTCACTGACTGACCCACTCATCATGATTTCTCAAAAACTAACAAACGGATTGAAATGAAATTTGGTATGTAACTTCCTCGAGGGCCATAGGTTCTCACTAAGAAAGGGTTTGAAAAAATTCGAAATTTTAGGAGGGGTTTGGGGGGATCAAAGTTATTAAAAAACGATTTCTTCAAAACTACCAAACGGATTGGAATCAAATTTGGTATGTAGCTTCCTCTAGGGCCATAGGTGCTTACTAAGAAAGGGTATTAAAAAATTGGAAATTTTAGGGGGGTTTGGGGGGTAAAAATTACTAAATCACGATTTCTCCAAAATTACCGAACAGATTGGAATGAAATTTGGTATGTAACTTCCTCTAGGGCCATAAGCGCTCGCCAAGAAAGGGTATGAAAAATTTTGAAATTTTAGGAATGGTTTGGGGGGATCAAAGTTACTAAAATCATAATTTCAGATCTTTTATTATTATGACAATAGTGCTTTTATTATTTAAGATCTATATATACATAAGCAAAATACCACTCACTGACTGAACACTTAAAAAGAATACAATTACGTTAAAAAGACTGAAAATACCAACCACCACGGGCAACGCCGTACGGGTCAGCTAGTATATATATAAAAGCGAAATACCACTAAATCACTCACTCACTCATCACGATTTCTCAAAAACTACCGAACAGATTGATATGAAATTTGGTATTTAGCTTCCTCTAGGACCATAGGTGGTCACTAAGAAAGGGTTTAAAAAAATTCGAAATTTTAGGAAGGGTTTGGGGTGATCAAAGTTATTAAATCACGATTTCTTCAAAACTAAAGAACGGATTGGAATTAAATTTGGTATGTAGCTTCCTCTAGGGCCATAGGTGCTCACTAAGAAAGGGTATGAAAAATTTCGAAATTTTAGGAGGGGTTTGGGGGGATCAATGCTACTAAAATCATAATTTCAGATCTTTTATTATTATGACGATAGTCCTTTTATTATTTAAGATCTATATATATAAAAGCCACATACACTTAAAAAGAATACAATTATGTTAAAAAGACCGAAAATACCAACCACCACGGGCAACGCCATACGGGTCAGCTAGTCATATATATAATTATATATTTGTATATATATTTGGTTCGAATTTGGTACACATGTTGGTTGTCCACGTCGCTCGGACGAGTTCGTTAGAAAAACAATCCAACAATCAGAAGCACGTTTTTTGACCGGAAACTATTTTCTGAAATTTTTTCTACGAGAATGAATTTGTTTTTGAGTTTTTTGCTACAAATATAAATGTAGGATGTTATTCTGCACGTTTTGTTTTTTTACGCGACCTTATAGCTCGCTTGGTTCCCGAAAAATATATGTTCCCCCAAAATCGATCAAAACGTAAAATGCCATAGAAGTACCCGGTTCAAAGCCATGCGGCGGATTCCACCGCGGGGTTGGCGTGCGTAGCACGCAATGCATCGTATATTGAAGACATTCACAATACGGGGGTAAGCGTGCGAAGCACGCAATGCTTTGTGTATTTAAGATATTACAAATATGAGGAATTGCGTGCGAAGCATTTTGCAGCTATTCAGCACCGTCGTGAATAGACCTATTTCTCAAATTGTTGGTTGAAACCCCAAAACATAGGCCTATAAACTTAATTTTGGAAATTTGCTAGACTCACGTTGGCGGTTCAGCTGCGTGGTCGAATTGTTTAGTTAAATTCTCGGTGGGTGAAATGTGTACGTTATTCTACGAGAAAATGATATTTTAGGAGTAAAACATATTTTTCTTACAACTCGCTGTAACATTAGGTATTAAAACGTTTGAAAGTTGATGTGCAACACCCCTTTTGGGCCCTTTAGCTTTTTTAAGAAGTAGGGTGTAAAGTTGTCAATTTTACGTGCTATCGAATCAAAAATTGTTATAAATAAAAACAACAGCTGTTCGATCAATCGATTGTTGGCAACTCGAATGATAAACGCTTCCACATCCACTCGTAACCTCAATCCAAACTACTTGAAAAATCGATGCGGCACACACGATATTAGAACCTTAACAAGCTCTTGTTTGTGAGCCCCCGTGTTCTGAAGAGTTCGTAGACATAAATCTGATCGGGGGGAGGGGGGGTGGGTTAATGCGTGATTGCCGCAAGTACACCGATTCAAAACCATAGAATGTAATCTATTAAAACCTGAATACTTAGTAATGTCTCTTAATACTAAACTGTTGAGTATACTCTAACTAAAATGGTGATTGTGATTTTGTATTTCAGTTCTAGGAAAATCCTATTTTGTATTTTGTTCGCAAATACGAATGTAAATTTTGCCCTTGACAGATCGCCGTCTTCCACTGATCGTCGGTCGCCAAAATTCTCTTTAGATGCAAAATGACACAAATTGTCAAATACCTGTAAATATTTAAAAGAAAAAAGTACATATTTTAATACTAAAGACAGTACTGTAAAATTGGTGGAATTAATAACTTTCTATTGATAAACTTGTTTTGTACTTGTAGTCGTGTTATTGCAATTATTTTACATGTATACTATTTATTTTTGATTCCATTTCAGCTCACGGATTAGTGATTTAATCAAACGTTTAAGACCGTCATCTAATCCAAAATTAAGATGTAATCTTATCTTGTCTCTATCGCAATTTCGGTCATTCGACCATCATCAGAAGAATTAAAAACATTAAAAAACACAACACTATCACAAAACACAACACTACATTAAATAAGTCTCACTCCGTATGGAGATCGTTGAACGATTAATGTACATATGGTTTGGATTTCGTCTTAATGTGTCGACGACGTGCACGTCAAATCGTTCGGTATCTCTGTTGGGTTAGCCTGAACCGGTCTCTCAATTAACTTGTCGTATAACATATTAGAATGGAATGATAGCTGGTCGTTTAGTAGGTGCGTAGTATTACATTTCGTGGCTTTATATATCTCAAATTCTTCTAACGCATTCATATATCGTCCTTTTTTTTGCATATATGCATTATTTCCATGTTAGAGCTGTAATCCGTGTAAGTATGGTTACTATCTATTAAGTGTTGAGCGTAACTAGATGAATGGTTGCTTAATTTTTTTGTTGGTAAATGCTCTTTACCAACAATCTAAACCATATGTACATTAATCGTTCAATGATCTCCATACGGAGTGAGACTTATTTAATGTAGTGTTGTGTTTTGTGATAGTGTTGTTTTTTTTAATGTTTTTAGTTCTCCTGATGATGGTCGAATGACCGAAATTGCGATAGAGACAAGGTAAGATTACATCTTAATTTTGGATTAGTTGTCGGTTTTAAACGTTTGGCTATTTATTTGTTTCTCATTTGAACTAATTTCTTTCTATATTTATTTTAGTTGGTAGTTTACAGAAAAAAATAACATATTTAATATCTATAGACTACTTCTAAAAAATACATAACTATCTCTGAATAATAGTAAATCAAATTTAAAATAATAAATACAATGTACTTTATAAAGAGTGACCCTTTAGTAAGTAAAGTGCTAAATTTCAGAAAATGGTTCTATTGTTCAAAATAAAGAGAAAATAAAGATTTTGTTTTTAAAAAACGCTTAGTTTCCAGATATCCCTCATTTAGTTTCGTTTAAAAAAGAAATTATATCTAGAGAATGGTTGGACCGATTGAGTTCAAACGAGGCATGCAGTTTAACATAACAATGATATATTAAAAAAAAAAACAATATTTATATCCAATCAAGCGTTTTAAAATGGCGTCGGTTTGATAATTTTGAAACTGAATTACCCCAAAACCCTACATGTTAACAAACAAAAAATGGCACTTTTTTCGTAGCCATTTGAATCGGTGAGAAGAAAAAGGTACCCGAGTCATTTTTGGCAACTTTCGGGAAACTAAAAAAAACATTTTATAATGCAAATTAATTTTATTTTTAATTCCAAAAAATTATGGTTACTTATCTATTTGGTTAGAAAAAATATGAATAACTCAAAACTCAATATAGTGCTCTATTTTAGCCAAAAAATATTAATTTTTAATTTTGACTGAGGTCCCTTTTTCCTCTCAACTCAAATTTGTTTTATGTAATTTTGTTAAATAGTTAATTTGTTATATAGATTTACTGGAAATGTCAATAAAAATAATTTTAAGGTCAAACACTGTTAATTAACATGATTTTATTTACAATTTTCTTGGAATTTATCGAAAACAAAGATTGTTTCAGCAAAAGCTATGGCTCCTTGTTTAGCAAAATTACTGATCGTCCTCATCTGGTCCGTTGGTGGTTTCCCAGGCTATAATTTCATCATAGAACTGTATGTGTTGACTTGGAATGTAGTTATACAATTTTCTTAAATCAGCGATTTTCTTGGTTTTTATTGGAACACAACCCCTTGGATAAGCTTTGGTGTCGGGTAATGAGAGACAGTGAGCCTTTTTTAGGTTGAACGTATGAAGAGTTTGAAAGGCTCCTGTTCTAATAAACATGCTTGCCTTTACTATGCCTTTTTCAAACTTTGAATATTGGAAATAGTAAAATTTTGAAATTACGAGTGATTGCTTTTCTTCTCTTGGCAAATGTACAGTTTCGTTTGAAACCACCGTCTTTTTGTAAAAAGTAGGCCACCAACTCGTGTAATCAATTATCATATCAGTTTCGACTAAGGTCACTAAGGTACATGGAGATTTTTTAGAAGAATTAACTATCAATTCACAAATTTCTTTAGGGGTAAAAATTCTATCCTGTTTTTTGATAGGCCTTTTTATGGTACTAAAACTCCTATCACAAGGGTTGTAGGAGTGTCCCCTCAAAGGAAAAAACTGCTTGATAACTTTAAACCTATTGGTGTCACAAAGAGCTGAACATACTTTCGATAGTGTGTGGTTCTTATTTTGACCCCAACAATTATCATAAAACAGGTGTAGTTCTTCGACCTCATTTGGGATCATTGTCAGAGGTGAGAGGAAAAAGGTACTTGAGTCAATGACTGAGGTACCTTTTTCCTGTCAACGAGTAAAACTGTCTTAGCAACAGCAGTTATAATACTTGACTGAGGTTCCTTTTTACACTAAAAGATGCGTCTACCCCTAAGGAATGAAAACCAGTAAAAAAAAAGAAATGTCTGTTTTTTGACTCGGGTCCCTTTTTCTTCTCACCGATTCATTTTAAGTCCCTGTCGGATAGTGTAACTGTCAAAACAACTGGATGAAGGATATACTAGTTACTTTATTTGTAATAATTATTTAACCCGGCAGCCATTACCAACGCAGTAAACACAACAATACTGTAGGTACGTATGATGTAAATTGATATTACTTATGTTTCGTATTTAATTGTTTAAAGTGGTTCGATGAACAATATCGAATATGAAATAATAATTTTGGCACTTTGCTTATGGGACACCCTCTATGTACTTTACAAATAAAATGAATTACAAACATCTTCATACTCTACAACAACGAATCGAACCAATCAAAGGCTATGCCTGTGATGTCTAATCTATTTCTGTATAAATTCAAATTCCCTACTCTATATCGACAACAATGTGCCGCACTAATATTGGTCTTGGTTAGTTCAGACGTTGTATTCCCTTTAGATTGTTTCATCGAAGGACGTCCGGAGATTGTGATTTCCTTTGTTTGAATAATTCATATTCCTTATATTATGTAGAAAACCAGACTGTAGAAACCAGACTGTAGAAACCAGACTTTTGGAAATTTGTAATACAAGTTTATCAGAATCGTATTTTCTCATGTTTATGAATTTTTTTTAAGAAAGAAAAATCTTTATTTTTCACAGAGAAAATGTACATTATAATACAGGACATATAATACAGTATCTATCAACATTTGAATTACACAATGAAATTAAACTTACAAAACTAAAATAAAAATAAATTATACAATAATCTCTATAAAAAATGTAGGAAACCCTATACGTTTAGCCTGTTTGGGGCTCTCCAACAAAAGCACTAAAGCAAACTCCTAATGTGCTAACAATGACTATAATTTACAAAAAATAAAGTGCTATTACATAAGATTAAAAGGTGGAGTTTATGAAATTCATTATGAATTAAAAAATAAATATACAATAAAATTCAAAACTTTTCTCGAATTTTTGACAATGCAGCCTATATTGATATAACATTATCCTAATGGCTGATTTCACACTTGCCGACACGACACCGACTCGGCACCGACACGATATCGGAACGATGTTGTCGGTCATGAAAACTAACTTAAACTTAAGAGTAGCTTTCACACTCACCGACATATCGGTGTCGTGTCGTTACAGGCGCCGACATGTCGGCGAGCTGCTAGTCTCCCTTCTTTATCGGAACGATATCGTCTCAATTTGTTTACTGGTTGCTATGGTAATCAATCAATAATAATTTGGCCTCGTTAAATATTTTTTTCTGTTAGATAAATAATAAATATGTCTAATTTTAAATATGATGTCGTGACATTAATTGAACTTGTAGAAAGTAAGCCCTGTTTGTTTTTTTACTGAAGACATGAACAAACAATTTTTCACTGAATAAAGATATCGGAAATAGTATATTTCATTACTAGTACCGAAAGTGGCACTTTCCGGTGCGCGCCCAAGTTTCATGTGTGAGGCGGAGCCGAACACAGGAATATCGAATTTCACGTGTGAGGCGAAGCCGAGCATGTGAAAGTGTGTTTCACGTACGAGGCGAAGCCGAGTACGGGAATAATTGGAGCAAGTGCCGGAAAATCACTTTCGGTACAAGTTATGAACGGTACTTTTCATCACGACGCAAAAATACACACAATGTGAAGAAGAAACCTCAGTAAAATGAAAACTATTATATTTCTCAATTAACAGAACAATAAGAACAGCTGATATAAATTGTAAGAATAAACGGCAAAGCGACGTCAGAGCGCGTAGCGGGCAAATGGAAAACTAATTGAGAGCAAGGGAAAACAAATTTAGAGCAAGGGAAAATCAGCTGATCGTTTTTCCCTTGCTCTAAATTAGAGCTTGGGAAACGATCGTTTTCGTTGCTACCAGCTGACATCGAAAGTTGCTACTTTCGGTACGGAGTGATGAAAAATAAATTTAACAAACACACAATAATTTTAGGTTAGGCCTAGGCAGTGAACCAACATTTTATGTGTATTAAATGTATTTACAATGAATGGACATTTAACTGTGTTTACCATCTTAGCTTTGATGTTATAATTAATTCTACACCTTTATTATAATAACATTAAACGTATGGAAACAGCAAATACTTGTATAAAAAACAATATAATAATAAACGGCAATTGAAAGATTAAAATTGTGTATGTTGCCTTTAAGGATGGTAAAAGAAATGAAGAAAAGGCGTGATGAACTTCGTTCCTGAAGGGGGTTCCACGACATCACACGTTTACTTGTTTTATTAGCTATGTAATTTGTTGGCATTTTTGAATATCCTTGTTTGTTCTATGTATTTTTGGGGTCAATCTACACGATAGCTTGTACAATTGGTCGTGTCGGTATCGGCGTCGAGTCGGTGAATGTGAAAGACGTCTGCCGATATCGTGACGATATCGGTATTATTGCTGTATCGGGTCGATATCGTGTCGGTGCCGAGTCGGTGTCGTGTCGCCAAGTGTGAAATCAGCCAATAACTAAAAAACTAACACCAGCAGCAAGACTCAACGAATGACGTAGATTTACCAACATCAAACAAGAACTTTAAAAAAACACTCCACATCGTCCAGAGAAAATAACCAGGTTTTTAGTTGCATTATAAATTTTGTCTTAGATTGTACAGTATGTCCTTTAAAAATTTGGGAATCCTATTAAAAATATTTGGTGCAGAATGCAAATAGAATTTC
>JAGFPH010012055.1:9741-31883 GCA_018207615.1 Philaenus spumarius | reverse complement strand
AGTCTAATTACTTCCCTTTCTTGTTCTCTCAATTTCTATGTCATCCGGTTTGGTTAAGTGGTCTTTGTTTTTTACTACTTCCTGCAGGTAACCCAATATATACTATTTAATATACTATTTTTACGCTAACCCAATATATATTCAGGGTATCCCCAAACTCTCTAGCCCCTTTTTGAGGATTTGTTCGTGGGATCGAGACAAACATATTTCAAATATAAACATGGGTCTACGGTGCTTACTTTTTCGTCTGTCTGTCTGTATGTGTTTTTTTTTTACAAAATAATTCATACCTAGAAAATGGTTTGGCCGATTGAGTTCAAACCTTAACATGAAGTTTAACCCATCAATGTTCTATTTTAAGAAAAATAAACGATTATTTTCAATCATATGATTAATAATGGCGGGTATTTGGAAATTTCAAATCTGAATTACCTAAAAACAGTACATTTTATCAAAATTATTCAAGACAGTGTTTTCGTCGCTCTTTCCATTGCCTATCGGGATCTTTTACTGTATAAACAATAAGACGAAGCATAATAGTTAAGTTATGTCTAATAGTTGGTTTGTTCAAAATTGCATCCTATACCAACACATAAAACACAACAAAATGGTAGGTACGTATATTGCTATTACAAACAAATTAATAATTACTTTGTTTTTTTGTATTTGAGAATTAAAAGTGGTTTGATAAATAATTTAAAATATGTATTAAATTATATCATGGACACAGTGTTACTTGTAAACTGGGTGCGTTATGAAATTTAATATTTGTTTTGTGTATACAATGTTTCACAGTGCGTTTAGTATCGAAACGACCGTAACACGTTTGACCCCGAGTTCAAGAAGGTTACGCATGCGCTAAGATACCAAGCGTATAGGTATTAAAAGTCTTATTCAGTTGAACAATCATAGCTGTTTATACATACTTTGTAAGACTTAAATAACCAGTGTTGAAAGAGACGGGCGGGTTCGTATATTTAAGATTTCACTATGTCGAAATAATAACTTCGATAGGCTTTGATTGTATTTGATGTAATCTTAGAATTGGTACATTCTGGGAATTTGTCCTAATATATATAGTGTGGAGGATATGTGAAGCTGACAGTGCCCAATCTCAAAAGCAAAAAATAAATGATCTATTCCGTATGTTTATTGTTTGTTACGGATAACTAAAACTAAACAAACAAAAAAATACCAAAACAAACAAAATGTAAACAAATTTAGTAAACTGACTCTGAAACTAACTGCTTACTTTTATATTTCGTAAAAACTCTTATTCTATGTTCAAACAAACGATGAAAATAGATAAACTAATGTAAACAGCCGATTTCACTCAATTTTGGGTAAATTAAATTAATGGGCGCTGGTAGTGTGAAGCTATCTGCGCCCACTTTTTCTTTGAGTGTGTGGATCAATAAACATAAACAAACGAAGAAAAACTATTCCATAATTTTTGTTAAAAAAACTTTTGAATTTTTCTAATATTTCCTAATAACATTTTTACTTAGTCAAAATAAACGATGGAATAAGCTAAACAAACGTAAACAAAAGCAACAGACAATTTATGTTTTTTTTACTTTTGGGATTGAAAGCTGCCACATTTACATAGCTTGGTGTGATGTATACTTTACACTGTTATAAAGTAAATCCTATGCTAACTTTATTTGTGACATAAACCGACTTTAGGGAAATAATCACCTTATTTCACCCGAATGCCGATAAAACCAAATAAACATTACTTTTCCAAGAGTTACTAAAAGTAGAAAGTAATAAATATAACACACATAACTCCCGTGTAGGTGTGTTTATATAGAGCGAGATAAATTGGTTAAAAACCTGTAAAATGTAATCTTCCATTATGTATGTTGCAGTAAATAATGCAACAACGTAATAAAGTCATATAATGTAACCTTCTCACTGAGCACCAAGTAAACTCTAACTGAAAGTATTAAACATTAAAAAACTTGATTAAAAACACTGACGGTCGAACGACGTGTTTACATAATTCATTTCATATCTAAATACAAATATTTTACTTTATGAGAACAATATTTCCTTATTATAACTTACTAGCTGACCCGTACGGCGTTGCCCGTGGTGGTTGGTATTTTCAGTCTTTTTAACGTAATTGTATTCTTTCTAAGTGTTCAGTCAGTGAGTGGTATTTGGCTTTTATATATCTTAAATAATTAGCCCAATAATTGGTGTTTTAGTTCATTGTAGGCCTAACCTAAAATTATATTCAGTTTTTTATCCAAATCAGTTGTTGATCAAAATCAGCTGTTTTAAGCTTTTCATACGAACAGCTGTTTTTTGTGCCCCTGATAAAATCAAAAGAAATCTTTCTTCTTCTTCCTTAAGATTGACTTCCATAAGATTAACATTGAAACTTTGAGGGCCACTGGGGCGTAGCCCTAATGTCCTAGGACTTCGGTAAATGGCCTAAAACCTTCCCAGGGTTAACCTGTGTTACTATGAAAAATTTCAAAGCAATCGGATGGACGGTTTGGTAACGCATAAAGGACAAACATACAAACAGACAAACGTACAAACAGACAAACGTACAAACAGACGGACATACATTGAATTTTATATATATAGATAAAACATCAAAGTACGCTTGGTAAGTGTTAATTAACTTATTTTATTTTAATAGGAACGCAAATATGTCTAAAAATAGTTTTAAAACTAAAATTTTTCAGTAAATATATGTTTCCAATTTAAAATGTCAATACTTTCAAAAAATAAAACATTCACTTTAATTATATTATTTTGTAAACAATTTGACAATTAAGGTGGTCTACGTAAAAAAAGCTTGTAAGAAAAGCTCTTGTTTTGAGAAAACAAAAAATGTATATTTCATTGTTGCCTCCTGTTGTCATAGTAATTGTTATTCCTCTAATATAAATTAATATAGATATTAGATCTATTTTAAAAGATATTCAATGAGTTAAAAAATAAATTATGTTTTTTTAATAAGTAAAAAATGTATGTTACTTTATACGCCCTTTTTAGCCAGAATGCCTTTTTTATATAAAAAGGGTAGTTGAACAGTCAAAGTAAAGACAGTAAACCATCTTTATTTCTTACAATAATTATGTGACAAATATAAAAGGAGAAAACATTAAAAATAGAACAGTTTTCATATTTGTCGAGAAGGAAAACAATTTCATGAACTGTTTCATTTGAAAATACATCTTATATTCCGATTTAACTCAGTTCGTTTGTTTGACATCACTCTTTCTTACTTTATCCACTTTGAGAAATCATATTCTCGATAAATTCCACATACTCTTCCTGTAAAAAACGGTACAAGTATTTTATATCATTAACTTTAAGTTGGTTTACTTCTGGGTAAGGACACCTGAACATGAAAACCAGCTATCATTACCATCTTAAAACAGGTGTACCAGTTCGATGAAACTTGCATCACTGATTCTATAATATGAAATGGCGGAACAAATAACGCAATCTGCGTAAAAAGGGCTTATGAGCCCATACGCCCCTTTTACGTCGACCTCCTCAATTGTGAGAAATTATACGATTGTTACCAAGTATTAAAATAGTTTATTTTGAATAGAAGGCACATTATTAAAGTAATTTATATATCTATGCAATGAAAAACTATTTAGATTTTTCTCAATGGTATAAAGATTCATGAAATTCAAATATTTTTCTCATAAATCCATGTACTCATACATTTATTTATACGACACATTTTCATTCTTTACCGTTATTATTTCTTAGATCAAACAATATCCTCTCCTCTCACAAAGCCTTGTTCCTATTGTGAAGGGATTTTTATGATATCTATTGTTATTGTATCATCCCTTAGCGGCTTATAGCTGAAAGATTTTGAGATGGGTCGGACATGCTCAAGAGAACAAAGCAAAACATTGTAAGACCTAAAGGGTCGTGTAATCCCGTGAATGAAACAAAACAGACGATTAGTCAGCGTACATCCCTCCTGCATCGTCTAGGGGGAGTAACGGGGGGGGGGGGGGGTTAAGGCAACCGGTCAGAAGGGGGAGACCACCCCATGCTTCAATTACTACTTACACATGTATGGTATTGGAAGTGTCGTTATGATTGCATTATGAGTGTATCGTTATGAATTTTGTATTCGTTACTAGAAACACGATTTGGTGAGATGGTTGTATATTAGGCCTAATTTATTAATTTGCATAACAAAGGAATTCAGTTGTGTACATTTGCAAGTATTTATAAGACAATAAATACACACGGTTTATAAAAAGTGTTTTTTAATAAATTTGCCTGCAACCAAAACGATAGTAAAACAGGTATATACTCTGTTTTTAACCGGCTAGTACAGTTTACCCTTCATTTCGAGTTTAAAAATCTAAACAAACGGTGAATTCTGATTTTCTAAGGACCCTATTAACCTTCCAATCCAATCCAATTCGATGTCATAAATGTAGGATTAAAATGGAATATTATGTAGTGTATACGTTCATCGTCCTAACAAAGAAGTTGGAATCAGATTTAGGAAGGATGGACAGTCTTTCTCTTCCGACTAGCCTACTTAGGACTTACCCCCACTACTTTTCTTCCTAGATTGGATAGTGTCGGGCATCAATTCCGCTTAAGCAGGGAACCCACTATGCTGTCACCGTCAGGCACCCTCCGCCACCGACCATCACCGTTTAGTAACGCAACATTGCTTTGCATTGTTTTTAATGAACGGCATCCAACTATATCCGTCCGTCACAGGCCCGTACCGTCTCCGTCAGCCACCATTGCTCTTTGGGTCATTCTTTCTGGACAGCCGGTCCGTCATTTCTCCTCGTCTGACGAACTCTCCGTCACAACTGCTGTATTCCTTCGGGTTAGCTCCGGTTTCTGACGGAGCTACGACAGGCAAGTGGGTCATCGCCGGAAAAAATACGGTGAAGGCGGCGAATTACGGTGACAGTCGGTGCCTGACGTTGAAGGCATAGTAGTTCCCTGCTTTAGTAGTTTGTTTCCTTTTCAACTTACGGCAAGTTCTTGAACGATCTTCTGGTGAATCCGGCCATTTTATACGAGCGCTGATAGCGCCGCGTTTTCAACGTCGCGTTAACGTCGGATTATTGGTTAAATGGAACAGTGGGCCATGTTATACAAGCGCTATCAATGATGGCTATTGGCGTTATCCGGTCGTTGAGGGTTGCCAATGCGGACTGTCGCGTCAACGACGTGGCGCTATCAAAGCCGAACCAAGTTATACGAAGCGCTGTCAACACGCATTAGCAGCGCAGCTACCAGAGAGGCCACAGCAGTCAGAAGTATCGACTTTGTCCTAGTTCTAGTGGTTATTGTTTATTTCAAATTGATTATTGTGTAATTCAAACGGATTAGACACACTCGTACATTAACTAAATTAGGCTACTTTTACCATTTTACTTTCTCCACCCTATACGTAGTATATGGAGAAAGTATTGTTTTCGTAAAAATGTTCGAATTTGAATTTTCAGTTGAATTATCTGTTTTGGTGCTCCCAGAACCCCAAAACATTGTTTAGTGCAATTATCTGTGTTGGTGCTCCCTGAACCCAAAAATATTTTTAGTGGAATTTTTTGTTTTGGTAATCCCTGAACCAAAAAAAGTGTTTTTAGAGTGGTGTCTGTCTTTCAGTCTGTCTGTATGTATACACGACCAGAGAGGACACTATTGGTCCGATTTTCGTGAAATTTGGTATGTAGGTACTAAACCCTAATATCTCCAGGAGCTTTTTTTCATTTTTTTTAATTTTTAATTTTTAAGGGTAATTTACCCCTAAAAACCCATAAAAAACGACAAAAATTATAATTTCTCAAAAACGGCTCTAACGATTTTGATAAAATTTTCAGTATTTATAGTACTTAAGATGCCAAACAAAATGACACCACCCGCTTTTATCAAAACTTCGGCGTTTTATAATTATGAGGAAATGTTTAAAAATAAACAAGTTTGTGTTGGCAATCTAGCATCGCGGCAGCGGCCGCACGGGGTAGCACCACGGTAGCGAGCACGGTCAGTAATTCAAAGGTCGCGCTATCGAATCCCGCCTGGGACAATAATTCTTTTATACGATTGACGTAGGTAGAATATTATTTTTTTGTTTTGTTCTAAAAATTAGTAAATAAAATGATTAAAAACAATATTATTTTGACTACAGTAAGTTGGGAGAAAGTTTGTGTCAGTTAACTGATACCGTTTATTTCTTGTATATATTGCATTATATTAAATCAGTACATTCTTGTTCTAAATTTTTTAAATGAAACAGTAAATTATATCAACTATGAATTCTTATATTTAAAAGGAACAAGAGAGTGGCCACCTGTAAAATCCAACTATGAGCAGAAGTTAGAACATTAATAATATAAAACTTGGTTTTTGTATTCAATTTCAATATTTTACGAGTTAATACATCTTTAGGCGTGGTAGTGTAAATTTACCTTTATCATAACAACGATTGCCCTTGTCCGATTTCAACCGGCAGTTGAAAGGAAAGAGTAGGCGAAGCGTTTTGCACGAATACGCAACACAAGAAGAAATAGAGAGAACATTATTACTTCTCTATCTGTCGCATAAGTTTTATAAAGCATACACGCATTCACCACGTGTATCGTGTTAATACGTAGCGTAGCGAACCCTTAGAGCGGCTTTTTATGATGTACATTAACTGAAAATTTGTTTTTACTTCGTTCTTTCTTAAAAAAACTACTTATACAGGTACAAACAACAAACTATATCTAACTGAGTCTATCCCCTTAGAGAATTTCAACATGATAAATGCATAGATGAGATACTTTAATAATTAAATCAAATATCTGAACTAAGTTTTGGGGAAAAAAATATCATACATTTTAATCATAGGAATGCTTAAATTAATGATTTTAATCTCAAATATTTTCAATTCAGTAATTTATCAAAAACTAAACTACATTAAATTTTAAAAAAATACAAAATTTTCATCGTCAGTATTTTTATACTTATAAATTAATATAAGTTTTATGATTAAATAGTAATAATTCAGATCAAGTGTCTAAGATAGTTACACTTTCAAATATGTATATCTTTGGAATATTCCCTTATTTTTTTGGCCTAATTTATTTCTTAGCTGCCAATACTGAAGTAAACAAAAAGGAAATTAAAAATACATACAATTTAAACGATTTCTAATCTCAAAGCCGGTCATATATTATATCAAATGCGAACAGAGCATTGCAGGAAATAAACTGTTTCTAGAACTTTAGAAGTTTCACTTTTAACTCGCGAAGATCTCAAACACTTCTTTAAAAATCCAGTTTCAGTTATTCAATACAATAGTAAAAATACTAGCGCAGGGTAAACTACAAACAATTTATTTTACATTACACAGAACAAAAACTCAGATGTATTATTACCAATTTATTTCAATAATGTTATGGTAAACTTTTCTAACGAAATTCCGAATTTAAATATTGTACAATAACAGTCTAGAAAGGATTTATGATTTACAATCCCTCATTTTTTACATACAACATATCCACCTTTACAGGTCCTACAGTTTCAGGATTAAAACAATAACGCTATGAAACAAAATGTTATCTTCATAAATCATGTGAAAACGATAAAGCTTTGTACCGCGATAATAATTAATTGTGTTGTACAGTATTAAAAAAAGGATTATTGTCAGATTATAAGTAGAATGGATTACAGAACGAATGAGTAATGTGTAAATTCCCTGGAAGCGCTGAGCTTCAAATCAAAATGGGAGGATTAAACGAACAACGGTGCTGCGAGACGAGGAAATTGATGTGTTTACTTTTAATTTGTACTATAAGCCTACACTGTACTGCGCGATCAAAATATCAAATTGAATATTAATAAGGCGGGAGACTTGAGTGGTTGAACCGGGAATGATAACTCTTAAAATCGTTGGTTTATGGTTAATCGTTATTTTTATCACTTGTTTTCTGACGTACTTTGGAT
The DNA here is from genome assembly GCA_018207615.1 of Philaenus spumarius. NCBI lineage: Eukaryota > Metazoa > Arthropoda > Insecta > Hemiptera > Aphrophoridae > Philaenus > Philaenus spumarius. Next base: position 23,927 of record JAGFPH010012055.1, on the reverse strand, counting down.
ATATCGCAGGTTTTAAAATGAGAGTAGAAAAACATTAGTAGACATATTATATCTAAAAGTTGGGGCGATATTTTATTCTAACAAAATAAAAGCAAACGCAAACCAATCTCAACGAAAAAGGCTTACTGTATTATAAATCAAACAATTTTGTTACATATTATAAATTTAACGGCTGATTTCTAACAAAAGCCTAACACAATTTTAGGTTAGGCCTATACTAAACCAACACGCATTTCTTGTTGAAAGCATTTTAGCCCAGTCGGTATAGGTTAAAACTACCAGTAATTTGCAATATGGCTGATTTTTTTTTTATATAAGTACCTTAAAGTATGTACATTAACATAAAAAAAAGTTTACCAGTCTATCTATTTCCCAAAGTCGAAAAAAAAATCGATCATTATTTTTTTTTCAATTATCCTTAAAATTTCGAGCTATGATGAAGATAGAGAAAAATAAAAAATACCACCGAGTAGGGGAGGTATGTTTCAATAAAATTCAATAAAATTATTTAAAATAAAATAAAGGTCATATCGTCGGCGAATAAACAATACCGCCTATCTACAGTTTGGGTAACTTTACAGGAGCCACAAAAAACTGATTATTTTTATTACGTATGAGTATAAACCCTTGTATTTTTTAAAAACAAACTAATGAACCATGTTGTTGATGGTTTATAATATATTTTGTACAATGTTTGCCTTTCGATAATTTATTAAAGCACTTAGGCGGTATTGCCATGTATTTTTTTCGTGTTTGTAGATAAGCGGTTTTGTTATTTGCACTAAGGCGGTATTAGCCTTCAAATTATGTAATAAGGTAACCATATAGGCGGTATTTACAAAAGGTAAAACATTGATACAGATTGGTAGGAACAGTTGTGTTTATTATTATTGTGAAAAATATGAGTGAACTATATAAATCGTATAAATTATTAAGTTGTATAACTAAAAACTGATAAAATATCGTACCCTGAGATCCATTATAACACTAAAATGTTAGGTACTTAGTTCAGTCTTTTCCAAGTTTAAACAATATTCCACTACTTGAATAACTTCCACTCAGACTGTATGAGGTAATGAGTCGTAAAATGGAAGACAATCTTCAGGAATAACACTCTTCAGTTCCTGAAGGTGTTTGAACTTTGACGTTTTGATTGGAAGTTTGTTTCGGTACAAAGGCAAGAACTCATTGGTGAAGTTGTTTGATCTAGGCCGTCTTGGCAGCTCTTGATAGTTTGATTTGAAGTTTAATTTCGTTTCAATCTTCCCATTAGGATTGTATTTTATAGCAACAATGTCATAAACAGTCGGGTCTCCTTTTCTACTGCCCGGCCTAATTGAATCATAAATCAAGGTGTTCTGTTTTGAGAAGTCTTTGAAAAAAGAATAGCTCATGTATTTTGATTGGTACGGAAAGGGGATTTGTCTTGCCTTCAATGCTGCTTGATTATATTGGCTTGGCAGGTATATTGGCACATCCTTCAGGGCAGTTTCAATTGTGCTGTGAACGGAGTCACACTCCATCTGAGTGTGACCTTTGACCAGAAACTTTTGTTCAATTGTAATTTTATTTGCAACTGAGAAGTGCAGCAGAGCATTGGCGAAAACCGCATTTTTATTTTGAGCGGGACAACCGTCTGACCAAAGAACTATTGGCTTTGGGTCTTTAGAAGATTGAGTCTTTAAAGTGTCTATTACACAACTAGCAAAAACCGAGGCTACAAGTTCAGCACTTGTTTCATCAAACCAAAAACACTGAACATCTTTGGAGGCCAAATTGTACATGGTAAAGTTGTGTATGTTCAATTTTGTTTTGTAATATAATGCACTAGCATTGAGAAATGGGCATAATTTAACAGCTTGCACATCAGAGGAGTAAACAATGCATTTGTTTTCCTTTGCCTCTTTCTTATCCTTATCCTTTTCCTCTCTAGCGTCTTCTTTCATTTTCATGTGCATCTTATGATCTTCTTCGGTGATGTTGCCTACTTCAAATCCTATAGAAACGTCACATCTGTCCTTCTTTGGTTGATAAAGAGCTAAGTTCATATCTTTGAACAATTTCTCAAAGGTAAACCTGCTTATTATAATTGATTTAGAATCTTGTTGGAACTCTTCTAAGCATTTATCTTTATATACGTTGTAAAGGTGAGATAAACTACGAAACATCGGTTCAAGGTAACAAGGTCATTTTCAAGATAACAAGCTGAGACTCAGCATACATGTTCAAAATATATATTTTAACTCCTACGTCAAGTTTCAATTCGATATATTAAAATTTGGCCAATTTAGAATGAGCCAACGCTTCATATATGAATAAGATGTCCCCTTTTAGTGATTTCTCCTGCTGCAAAATACATACCTGCATTTTCGAATGTTTTCCAGACAAACCATTGCTCGGACGAAATAAATACATATGACCTTTTTTGTTTAAAAATACCTCCCCTACACTTTGGTATTTTTTATTTTTCTCTATCTTCATCCCAGCTTGAAATATTAAGGATAAAAGAAAAAAAATTATAATCGATTTTTTTTCGACTTTGGGAAATTGATTGACTTTTAAACTTTTTTTATGTTAATCTACATACTTGAATGTACTTATAAAAAAAAATCAGCCGTATTGTAAATTACTGGAACTATTGGTCTAAAATTACCTCTACCGACTGGCCTATTTACATTTTTCTTACCATAGCAATCTTACTGGTAAATTTAAAATCGATTAATTTTTCTTAACAATTAAGAGCGTTTTTAAGTTAGGTACCACTCTATTATAAAAAAATACAGTCATTCACAAATATCCTTATCTAGGATACCACAATCCAACCCCCTACCCCGATCCAAATTCCTCTGTCCTAATCAATCGTAATTTCATTGAAAATATCCCATTATACATTTCTGTAATCTGTTTCCATTTGATTCGCCGCGAGTCGCTTGGTAAGCGAATCGAGCAGGGTCGGAGCTCCTAGCCCTGAAAAATAAAAGTAAATATGAATGAATAAGTTTTTATCGGACAGTGAAAGGGTTTTAAACCCGTTCCTCTAATCACAGACCCTACAGTGAAGGATGGACACGTGACGGACCCCGCTCCCCTAACCAGCCCCAAGGGATTATATTTAGCAATTAATTTTTAACCCCCTCCTGCTGTGATATTATTCAGTTCTACAAAACTTAATTCATGGCTAGCTTTGATAAAATCTTTCGTTTAATGTTAAAGTGATCTTAATTACTTTAACGGATGGCAACCACCAAGGAACAAGCGCTTATAAAATGCATTTAGTGTAAAAACAGTATTAGATTTTTGTACTGTTAACGTTTTATTTCTTAGATTTGCATTAACTTTTGAAGTAACCTATATGAATTTTTGTTTATGTTACCAGCCAAATCAAATTTTAGGAAAAACTAGTTCTGCCTGGGCCTAACTAGATTGTCACCCTACTAGTTTATTCCAAGTGATCAGGATAAACCAGTTCATCTTTCCTAGTTAGTAAGGGTTAACTGGTTATTGTTAGTAAAACTCACTTCCTCCCAAGTCATACTATTTATTTCTATTAGGTCTGTAACGTGTTTTTAATTAATCTTCCGGATACTAACTTTCATTGAAAGGAAATAGAGCTAGCCTAACTTGACCATGGCTGGTTTTCGACCGATATTTCCATGGCCAAACTGTTTTATCCTGAAACAGGTTAGTTTGCTTGCCAAACTAGTTTGGCCGGATTAGGTCTGGTCCAAATCGGTTTTGTCCTCACTTACTTAGGACAATCTAGTTTAGCCTAGACAGAACTAGTTTTTCCTTAAATAGGGTTTGGCCGATAATATATAATATACAAACGAATTCAGAATAAATCAAACAATTACGGTATTTTGAGAGGTTTAATAAACAGTAGGAGATTGAGCTACATATTAAAGGTACTCAGCCTACTATAGTGTTTATATAACATTAAAACGCTATTCTTTTAATAAGTTTTAGGATTAAAAAAAAACATAAATTTAATAATTTTTGAGGAAATTACATGTACTTAATAAGAAATAGCTCCAAACGTTATTACAGTCCAGCATCTATAGGGAGTTGAGCAAGCACTGAAAGACTCATTTTGAATTTTGACTATCGTCGGGGACACTTATAAGATGAAAAAATCGATGTTGTCAATTTTCCCCACCCCAGGCCACAGGATACTTTGTGGCGCGTTGTGCTAGTGCGATGAAACCTACCACCCCACCTCAAAAGTCTTTAATGTAGGCCTACATGACATATAGCTTGTGATAAATCAAAAATTAAAATCCTTTGTAACCATGGATTTCTCCAGAATTAAAATTAGCGTATGCATTCTTTCGCTACGCTCAAAAATGTTAATTCGTAAGTTATTTTTAAAATTATAATATTTAAATTACAGAAAGAGTTATCCAAAATCTGTTTTTGAGACATGTATTATTCATCTTTTGTGAGAACATTAGAAAACCAATTTGCAAAAATCCCCTAACCATGCTCTTAACAGCCCATGTCAACAAGTTGTGTGAAGTGAAAACATATGGCTTGTGATATATCAAATTAAAACTATTTGTAAATCATGAATTTATGTTACAATAAATTAAACATTTTTGAGATGAGAGTGGTGGGGGGGGGGGGGTTAGTTGGTTAATATTTTTCAAATAGGTTTTCTGTGGTCCCCTGACCTGGTATAACTTTTCCGAGGTTATATATAGCATAACTCTTTCTGTTTTTTTAATACTAGTGGTGGTTAGTTTTCAAAAAACCACTCTGTAGAATGGTTTTACAAATACAAAATATAACAAATAATATATCTTATATTAAATTTTTGCGACATATATGGGATTTACTTTAATAGATCGAAATTTTTCAAACAAATTTACGTTAATAACAACCTTTACCTATGATCGTTTATGAGTAAAGGCGGTTTTGTATACATCATCTCATGGGTTTAGGCGTTAGACCTGCTGGAGGGTGACAACATCGATTTTATCTTCTTCTAAGTGTCTCTAACAATAATCAAAAGTCAAAATGAGCTCCTCTTTCCTCCAGTACATGCTCAACCCGCTTATATAAATGCTGGACTATTAGTCTTATCGAATAATAATAATTTGTCGCTGAAAATAAAGAAGGAAATATAAGTAAATGAAAATGCGAGATATGAACGGAGGATTATTCTATTTTAATTTACAATTTCACTTTTACATTAGGGCGTATTTACTACAGTGTGTATAAATAATATGTATTTTATGTTATTGTTTAAGTATTGAACATTAAATTTAATTTGAGCTCTTTTACTGTTAAGATAGCAGGTATTGAGATACAGTTCCGTTAAATCCAATAAAATGCTTTGTCTGACTGATTAATGATCACGTAGACATTTTGTCGAGGGATAAGAACAACTGAGATTGGCTCGTTGAGATTAAAACGTTCAATTTCAGTTTAACTCTGCCCCATCCTTCAACTTGTAAAAAACCCTTAATTTAATTCGAGAAGTTTAATTGTTTCACAGAAAATAAAACAAATAGTTATTGTTGCTGATAAATATTTCAACTTTCACACAACAAATTTCGTCTTACATTTTATTTTATAAGTGTATATTTGGTGTTTCTAATTTTGCTCACACCATATAGCCTAGTTTCTTTTAAAATTGTTACTAATCGATCTATATGCATGTATAAAATCGTGTCCGTCTGTCTGTATAAGACTGCATCAACTGACAATGGCAAAAAGTATAAAGCTGTATTTTAGCCTTTAGACGCAACTTTTCGTCGGGAAGGTTTGGAAGACCACTAAAAAGTAATTTCGTTCAAAAGTTGTGCCTTCATTAGTGACCAAAGACAAGTATTTCGTTCTCTATTGGGCACGTTTCTGCTCATGACATTAGACTGGTAGCACCTATATTCAATTGAAGATACTCATTTGATTCAGTTCGCCGAGCTCTTTCAAATGGCCAATTATCTGATTCTGTGCGATACATAGTTTAGGAGTTATACAACAAAAAACGTGATTTTCCAAATTTTTAGTTTACCGACATTTTAAAGAGCTGTAGCTTTTCAAGGTAGGTTATAAGAAAAAATCTGAGACCCTTTTGGGGTTTGGGTATTTAATGCTCTTCTACTTTCATATTTAAAATTTTTTCTCCAACTTGATCAAAGGGGTCAAAATGAAAAAAAAGCGTTTCATAATTTTTTGTTAGTAGTTTACTTTAATATATTTTCGGCCATCATTGGATAAGGATAAAGTCTCGTGTACTATTGTGTATTATGTTTGACGTTTGACAGTACTACCACAGAGAAGTTATGTGTAATAATTTGTTTGTTGGACCCGACAGTATCCTATAGGCCTACCAATCCATTAAACACAACAATATTGTATGTACATTTGCTTTTATTATCTTTAACCTAAGTACTTCATCTAATTTTTTTGGTAGTTACGCCACCCAAAAGGGAATTAAAAAGTGTATAAATAATGTGTTTTCAAATTGTGTGTTAAAATTTACGGTTTTTGATTATTTGCGTTTGAAATTTTCAAACAGCCGCCATTTTTAAACGCATGATTAGATATAATCGATTATTTTCCATAAAACATACCATTGCTAGTTTAAAAATTATGCCCAGTTTGACACTCAATCGGTCAAACGTTTATGTAGATATGAAATATTTTGTAAAAGAAACAAAGTGATGGATATCTGGAAAACGAAGCTTTTCCGGACCTATGTTCGTATGAACAATTTTGCTTTTTTAGATCCCCTATCATCTCCCGCAGTTGTGCCAACCTCTCAGAAAACACTCTGTATATAAGCGGCGTTGACTAGACCTATTAACATTCTATGTTTTTGAACATAGAGCAAAGACTACTTACGATAAAAGTACGAACATTTCAAGGTTAATTCTTATGAAGTCAAAGAAGCAAACTTTATTCAGATCCAAAGCTTGGTAACACATATTTGTTAAATGAAATACCGACCAACTTATCAAATTTAGAATCAGATTATTACTAATCACAACTAACAGATTTTTTGGGTTAGGTTTAAAAAATAATAAAACACAAACAAAAATCAACGGAAAAAGTTCACTGTGTTATAATTCAAAAATCTGTTCTTCCATATTTAAAATACAACAACTGATTTGGGTAAAAAACTTAACACAATTATTTTATGTTAGGCCTATATACTGAGCCAACACACATTTCTTGAAAACATTTATCAACCTAGCAACCTACTTTCAAATTGAGAAATGTTAATTTTGTTTTGCACAACCAACAGCGTTTTTAGGTTAGGTTTGTGTAGCTCTATTTTATAAAAAAATACAAAAAAAAGTATGTATCGGTTTTATACCCTACCACGATCCAGGTGCTCCTGTCCTAATCAATTGACATTTCAGTGAAAATATCGATTGCAGAATACTTTAAATTGTATCCATTTGCTTCGCCGCGGGTGTTGGTGAACGAAGCGAGCGGGGGAGCCCGTAGGCTTTAAATATAACTTTTAAAACTGTACCCCTCATAACAGTCTCATAAAAAATAGTGCTTTCATAATTATTGGAATATCTATATATATAATACTTCTGTACGTGTGTATGTTACTGAACTTCTCCTAAACGGCTGGACCAATTTTTATGAAATTTGTTGTGTGTCTTTGAGTGCGTACCTTAAGGTAGCGCTGCGATCTGGTTCTAGGAGTTTTTTCCTATGTATCCAAATCAATGTTTGCTTCTTTCACACTGTTTCCATATCGTTCCCAAGAATGTTTAGATGTTGCAATTAATTCAGTTTAATGGGTTTAAATAGGGTTGCTACCCCTATACAAGAATTATAAATTAAACTAACTTCTTACAAGCTATACAGCTAACATTATGTAATATGCAGTATTATTTTTAAGGAATATACGCAAATATTAATTGCAATTTGATTACTTAAGTCAACGGGATGAAATCCATTAAAAGTAAACAATAAGAAGTAACTTTTTTATATTTTCAATAACTACGCAACTAATTCTACTAAAAATTTCAAAACTTTAATATAATAATACCAGGATATTTTTTTGAATATGTGGTCACTACAAACATACCGATTTAAATGAGGAAACTACCCCTATACAATTAAAATAAATTGCACTAAATTTATACAAACAATATATTTAATTAAATTACAAGTGAAAAAACATAGACCAAGACCGGGAGTTGAACCCGGGACCTTCAGGTTTCCGTCCTGACGCTCTAACCATCTGAGCTACCCTGGTATCTACCGCTATTGGTCGATGTTATCTCACTTGTACGATTTTTACTGCAATTATTGAACCAACAAATAAAAAAAAAAAAATAAAAAAAAATATATATATTTAAATTTATTTTATATCATTCTTAATTGCTATATAAAAAAAAAAACATTTGCAATTCGATTTCTTAAGTCAAAGGGATGAAATGAGATAACCACCCTTACAATTTAATCAAGCAATAGCGACGCAAAAATGTACTTAATGGGTCCAGGGATTTCTTTTTAAATTAACGGAACTCTGAAAAAGCAAGCAGGTGTGGAAGGCCCTGGTAGGCTATAACTACGCTTCATATCCTAAATTCAAATCACAACGAAAGCTTTACGAGGAAAACAAAATTTACCAGGACCTATTGCAGCAATAATTTTGAATCTTGGTAACTCAAAGTCGGATCGCATAATTCTCGTTACTCTCGCTTTGGTGTTCGTATTGTTTTTATTAACTGGTTTGAAATACGATAACTGTGACAAACACGCTAATAATTCAAAACAAAACGTTCACGCATAAACCATGGAAATAAAAACGACCATATATTCCCCATTAATCCAACTCGAAAAATCCCCACTTTTCCACCTCGTCTGTTATAACGTTCCCGGAAAATATATTTATTACGTCCCGAAACACATATTTAACCAATAACGACGCATTATACACGGGGCACCCAATATTTCATCACGTTGCGGAGCGACTCTGTTTTTTAAATGAAAATGAAAATCTAGAAAATATATCCCACTGACATTTAAACCGATAGAAATACCCCCATCCCCCCGGCAATACAACGTGGGAAGTGATTTCAGTTTCCGTTCTTCGGTGCTTCCGGCTGCCCTCTGTCCACTGATTGAAATAAATGGAGACCTCTCCCCCTTCCCTCTTTCCCTTCCTCATATACTGCTTGTATTCAACGCCATCGCAATATATTTTCAGAGACAAACACAAGTCAGACACACCCAGATTACGTCTGTCTGTAATAGCTTGTTAATTTGTTTGCTAAACTCTCGGTAATCAACGTTTTCACAGAGCGAACCTTGATTGGTTTCTCTTATTGGAAAGGTAGCTGATTCATAAAGAGAGTTGCTTGTGACATCAATTTTATCTTCCAGTTCAGGCTGAATTCGAAAAGTCAAATCGAGTTACATTTTGATCAAAGGAAACATCAGATTGTTAATAACAAACTGTATTAATTGAACAGTATTTTAACTTTTTAATACAAAACTACGGTTTACCATATCATTATTTCGTATTTAGAATTTTAAAAGAGTGAGTGAGTGTCTGGCAGGTTAAAAATGAAACTGGGATTTTATGCATTGTCTCTTTGGATTTGATATATTATATGATCGAATTTAAGTTTAGAAGATGTATGTATTTTTACAGTCCTTTTTGTTTACTTTATTCTTGACAGCTAAGAAAAAAATTAGGCCCACAAACATAAAACTAACTAACTATCTTAAACTCTTGGACTGAATATCTTGTTCTTTTATCATACAAGTTTGAACTTTTGAACATTATTATTATAGTCCTACTGTAGATGAAAAAGTGAGTGAATTTAAAAATAAACAATAATATTGTTTTGCCAAAATGACTGAATTTACTAAAATACTTCCTAAAAATTTATTTTTCCAAAATTTATTTCAGGTCTTTCAGTAATATTCAATTATAGGCTATGTACATTTGAAAATTATATTCTTTGTAGAGATCACGTTGAAAATCCCAAACGGCATAAACTCATTTACAGTATCCTCAGACTAGGAATGTGTGTTTCCTAATTGGCGTGTCATCCAACCCCGAAACTGCCTTGGCCGTACAAACAATTCCACGAAAACTAGGTTCACAACTTCGTAATGGACTGCGTCTCAGTGTCTGGTAATTTGAACGGCTTGCATACAGTATGTATACGAACAAGTATTTAATCTTTTAAAGAAAACTTTCGCAAACAAAAATTTTGTATACATTAAAAATGTATAAAATGTTATCGCATATATTATTTCTCAAGACTATTTTTTTGTCGGTACGCCATAACTTCCTTAATATATCATCAAATTACATGAATGAGGCATCATTTTAAAGCTTTCCTTAACCACTACACGGGAAAAATAGACAAACAGTTTAAAATTCATGTTTTAATAACAAAAATTGATTTAAAAAACTTTTATATTATACTCTGTATGTTCCTAATGAAAGGCGCCATCTACTAACCATCTGTTTAACTAGCATGACAGCTGTAAGTTAGATTGTTTACACTGTAAGATTGTATAGGGAAACTGTTATTTATAAACCAATGTAAATAAATATACTTAATTAACTGAATTAAATCAACGTGTTAAATCAGGTAAATGTAGGCCTACTCCAAACTTGCGAAATATTCGCACGGGTCAGCTAGTAATAATTAATTATTTGTGTTGCAAAATTGTACACAGTTTTTAAATAAACTAAAAGTGGTGACAACAAATATTTAAAGCGAGAACAATGTTTATTTTTAGGCAGAATAAAAACTTTTTGCGAGAAAGTTGTAGATAATTTGTTGAATTCACTTTTTTATTTGAAACTATTTCCTATACGTCCCTTTGTTTGGTGAAGAGGAAGGTAATTCCTGTGACGAATACATTGTGGTTATACGGAATTGTTTTTGTGCGGTCCTGGTTTTTCGTAAGCCCTCTGCATAGTACTACTTTGTTTTAATCATCCTGTTTATAAATTTTAAGGGTTTGAATTCCTTTCACATTGTATTGTTTGTTGCCTGGTTGGTGAAAGTTAGCATCTATATTTATACGCAATTTAAAACAATTCAAATAAACAACAATAAAGGTAATTATTGAATGCACCGACTCATTCATTGGATGCTTATATAACTATTTGAATATTTTTACACGAATTTAATGATTAAGAACGGCACATAGTATATACCCCTTTTTTGTGGGAAAAGTAAATAGGATGATTGAAGTGTACCTCAGGAAATACTTACCAACTCAAATACACAATAATAAATGTAATAATTAAATTAAATACAATTGAATGCACCGACTCATTCACTGGATGCTTATATAACTATTTGAATATTTTTACACGACTTTAATGATTAAGAACGGCACATAGTATATACCCCTTTTTTGTGGGAAAAGTAAATAGGATGATTGAAGTGTACCTCAGGAAATACTTACCAACTCAAATACACAATAATAAATGAAATTATTAAATTAAATACAATTGAATGCACCGACTCATTCATTGGATGCTTATATAACTATTTGAATATTTTTTACACGAATTTAATGATTAAGAACGGCACATAGTATATACCACTTTTTTGTGGGAAAAGTAAATAGGATGATTGAAGTGTACCTCAGGAAATACTTACCAACTCAAATACACAATAATAAAGGTAATTAGTAAATTAAATACAATTGAATGCACCGACTCATTCATTGGATGCTTATATAACTATTTGAATATTTTTTACACGAATTTAATGATTAAGAACGGCACATAGTATATACCACTTTTTTTGTGGGAAAAGTAAATAGGATGATTGAAGTGTACCTCAGGAAATACTTACCAACTCAAATACACAATAATAACGGTAGTTATTAAATTAAATGCAATTGAATGCACCGACTCATTCATCGGATGCTTAGATAGACTATTTGAATAATTTTTATTAGAATCGAGTACAGTATTTAAGAACGGCACATAGTATATACTACTTTTTTGTGGGAAAAGTAAATAGGATGATTGAAGGGTATCTCAAGAAATACTTCCCGCTTTCTGCTGTCTTTATTAGTCGATTCCAACGATGCATTTTCCTCATGACTTTAACACACGCTCAAATGATGTCTGGGCAACAACAGAGGTATATTATGTTTTAGAAATAGTTTGCTGATTTTAGGCAGGGACGTTGTATAACAAATTATGGAGGGGGGGGGGGCAAAATAAAATTTCCCAACAATTTGGATCATATTTCCCAACTTTTATGTGGGGGTCTCAAACGCGCAGAAAGGTTCTCTGGGTTATGTTGTGTGAAATAAATTCCATTGGAGATGGGTCCTGGAGGCTCACCCTCGGATAAAAAAAAAAATTACTTCTCTAAGTAGGATTTTTGCACTTACTTTTTAATATTTTAAAAGAATTTTAACATGCTCATCACATTAACATTCCTATATCATACCACCAATTTCTTTTAAACAATATTTGCCACAAACCTAAAAATTTACCATTTTGGGAAAACCCCCAATCTGGCAACACCGGTCTGCCGGGCTGGAGCAGTGCATGGCATGCCAAAATAACAAGGGATGGAACGAAATTTCCCAGAACATCATTTCAAAGAAGACAATGTTTATTTACAGAAATATTTGGATTTGTCCAACATCTTTGGATTTAAAATTATAACTTGCTTGTTATTTGTTAATGTTGGTAATTAAAGGCCACGGTGGCCGTGATTGTTAAGGCGTAAATGCTTTATCAATCTTCATGGCAACCATCAATGGAAAAGTTCCGGGTTCAATTCCCATTGACCCCGAATAATTTTCTAAATGGTTTCTTCCCTCAAAGTGGCAGACTGCAGTTTTGACTGCAGTCTCTCAGGGGCAACGCAACCCGCTCGAACCTTAGCGAGAATTTGTATAATCGATCATTATATCCACTTAAAATGATTTAATCGTAATAAATCCGGGACCGTTGGAAAGGTAACGAATTAAACTATAATTTTTGTATTTACAACTTTTTTGTAGAACACATATTTACATACGTAATCACTGTTTCAAAATTGTAGTACCTAAATCACCTATGATTAACGCGTCAATGAACGCCGTATACTGTCAAGACTTTGTCTCATTTTCAACGGTCTGCAATTCCTCACAGAAGTCATTTATGAAGAAGATCATAACAGCATTGAATTTAGCAGACGATTCTGTTTCAAACTGTGTCTTCAAATCACATGTTACTCTGAAAACAGCTGTTACGGATATACGGTAAAAGCTTGTAATTGGTCATAGATTTGGCCAATACGCAAGCCTGTTTAGAATCGATTCTTACAGTCTTATTCGATATATCTATAAAATGTACAATATATGGTTATAAAAAGGAAACTTCACAGATTTTATCTATGTCCAATTCAATTCATTTAGACTTCATAGGTTGGTATAACAGAGCTTAGATCTGAGCAGATTTCAGAACGTCGCACGGCGTAGTTTGACTTCGGTTATTTCATTTGTTTTGTGTTATTTTATGGTTATTACAGTTTATAAAATAGTGTTATATTGTGTTTTAGTTATAAATAAATAAGTGTAGATTGTTTGAGTGAAATTAGGCTTATAACTGTGTTGTAATAAAACGGTAAGTTTATAAATAACATAGGCTATAGAAATAAGTTTTAGGTTAAATTTCCGATTTGAGGTTTTTGAATTTTCATTACAAAATGTAAAGTTATTTGAAACTGGGTAGAATGCTATTCGATTCTACATTTCATTCTCGAATTTTTGGTATAAAAAAATTGTTTGAAGTAAAAAATGTCTTGGTCTAGGCTAGTCACTTTGAAATTAGTCAAGATTTGTAGGTTATGTAGTAAAAACGTTCAAAATGTTATTTTGAACTAAACATTTGTGAAATGGAAATATATTTTTACATATTTCTATTTAGAACTAAATTATAAAACTTTTGTGTATTTTGAAAAAAAATTACAAAAATGTTTTACTATTTTTTATGTAGGCATAAAGTTGTTTTTTTTCCTTCCGTTTTTGAACATTTTTTGCTTTCTAAGCTAATAACTTTTACAATTTCAAAAGAAACTAATTTTTAGTGGCATATTTGAATTCTTTCACGTTTCTTTTACAAAAAAGCTATGGAACACTTTTGGATTGGGGTTCATTTACTATTTTTGGCGAATTTTTAAAAATATGCTTGCAAAACGCTAAAAACGGGCTGGCCAATTTTAGCT
>JAGFPH010012054.1:5876-17363 GCA_018207615.1 Philaenus spumarius | reverse complement strand
AATATTTATTATTTTCTCACTAGATGGTGCTACATGGCATACGTTTTATAGCAATGTTCTATCTAGATTAGTCGGGTTTTAGTTTTTAACTTTATTTAGGTAAACTGTATTTAAATCAAACTTCAAATACGTTCAAATGCTTTTGTTGAAATGTATTTATTAGATCACATTTATAAGTATTTACTTCTAAATTGGTGTTACAATACTTTTATTTACAAACAAAACCTTTATATGATCTATTTAAAATTTAAATTGTTATTATATTGTTAGTATTAATATATTTATTAGCATGAAAAATATTACTATTCATTTTCAACAATCTTTTTATATAGCTTACCTCATAGTCAATAGAATTTTAAATTTCTTTACTTTGAAAAAAATATATATATAGGCCATATACATATTTAATTTCAAATAAACACATATCAATAATGCTTTAAATTCTTAAATAAATAAATTTAATGAAACGAAAAAAAATAAACACATTGTTGTCTTAGAACCAATTATTAGCCTATATATATTTATTTATAAATTAACTATTTTATATCTGATTACTTTCATTAGTCTAACTATCACTTGTTCCTTTCTGATTAGCTGTATTTGATTATTACTATATTTAATGCAGCCTTTTAACATTTTCAATAACTAACACTAGGCTAAAATCTATTGTATAGTTATTTATAATATCACTAGCTTCAGCTTACTTGTGAAATGTATAAAAACAATGTATTTGTTAGAGGAAAAGTAGATTGTTAGGTTGAGTTGACTCTGCCTAGGAAGAGTATACTCTTACTAAAAGTATCAGTAAAGGTTGATTGAAAATAAACAGATCAACTTTTCCTAGGAAGAGTTAACTATGCCTGATGTGGTTTAGTAAAAGTCGATTCAGAGATGTTGTTCTCCACATGTAACTGCGCGCGCATATCTTTGTTTTGATTATCCCCGCCAGGCATTCGCCATTACTCGCCATTTGTTGTAGTGCAATAGTGACCAAGGATTCAGGTTAGGTTAGATTATGTTAGGTTAAACAATAGCTGATGGATAAATAAACCTATGGATAAATCAATAGCTATGAGGACTATCTCCTATTTTTATTACCTCTCTTTGTATTATAAAGGCTTGCTTTGATTTTATTAGGTAGTAGACCGTTTCCTTGCAAAACGTCAACTTTTACTAACTCAAGGCAGTAAGAGTATACTTTCCCTAGGCATAGTCAACTCTGATAGGCAAATGATAATCAAAATTCATCACTTTTCGCTTTTAATCAATTTTTACTGAAAAGGCCAGTAAGAGCCGACTTTACCTAGGCAGAGTCAACTTTTCCTATAACAAATACAAGAAATGTATGAAAGAAAACTCGTCTAATTAAATCGAAGCCATACATTTAAAGCTATATTTTGGTCCTAAAACGAATGTAAAATTCACATCATAACAATATATTAAACTCCGTATCTCTTCTATATGCACTTTCGTCAGACTTAGCATTGCTTAAATTACATATAATATATGGGTATAAGATCACGAAAATAGTTGTTATAACTGGCATGCCTAATTTATTATTGAACTTTACATAAATTTAAAATGTTTTATATTTTATCTTAATAAATTACTGAATCGCGTACATTCAAATTCAAGGAAGGAAGACATTTCACGTGTACAAAAAATTGTATAGTTTTAGGCAATAAAATGTATAAATCAAAAGATCTATAAAGATTATAATTCAAATAAAGACATTGAAAATTCAATAACAAATATATATCATTTTTTTAAACCCATCATATTATGTTTAAACAGCTCATGTACATTTGAATCCATAAATTGGATTCGTGAGGTAGAAAGATAACGAATGAGAGTATAAATATTTGATGGTGAATATATCCGATGTGGAGGAAATGGAGCGTTCCAGAAGACGTACATACGGATGTGTCTTATGTACCAAAATCATCAATACTCAGTTTTATAAATGCGCCAACCCTATTACAGTACTGAAAAGAATAAGCTTAAGGGATTTGATCAAATTATTAGGTATTAAATATGTATATACTTGGCGTTTTGACCTTATCCCAGCTGCTCAAAGTAATGTAGATGAAGTAGATCCTCCTAAATTTAATTTTAAAACTATTCACATCATTGGAATCACTATTTGATTATCTCGCTTTAATTAAATTTATCAGGAGAAATATAAACAAGTTTTATAAAGCTACATAATTAATAAGTAGTTTTCATGTTTCTAATTTTATTAATTGTTATTACGTACTTAATTAGATAAGTTAATCTACTCCGAACTTGTAAAATGGTTAAAATAGTTATTATAAATAACCTACTCACTTAATAAGGGTTAGAAGTTTTAAAATACAAATAACAGGCAATATTATTTTACTACAATAATTGCAGTTTGTACAATTTCACAATCCTCTATGTATTATTAACTAAATAACATTAAAATTGAATAATTTAAAGAAATAATTTAATAAGCAATAAATGAAATAAATTGTGTTATAATAATACATGAACTCCTTCTTTTTAACTAAATCCTTCTTGAATCAATTGTAATATTATTTTATATTTATGATATACAACAATTATGAAATACATTAGTATTTTTATCATGTGATAAAATATAATGCTAGTAATACTGTAAACATTATTCCCTTAAAAATTTGACCAGCAACAAATGTCGCTATAGATTGAAAATATCTTAATCAATCTTCGCTGGACCATTTTTTACACTCAGAGAAGATTAATTACAAGCTGGACTTTGGTTTACTAAACGCCAAGAGAAGTTTATAAACTGAAAACCCAAGAAATTTATTTTTAACATATTTATTGAAGGAATCCTTCGTTAAATTGTTTATTTGAATATATCGTGTCTACATCATGCGTTGCGTCTAATAAATAATTGAGTAAATATGAAAATTGAAGCTGAAGGTAAAAAATATGAAGTGATTTACTTAATTCATAAAATCCATCAAGATAGAGAAGGTATTTGGCGTCACGTCACCGTCCTCCAGACAGGAGATCCTTTCCCCAGCATACAATAAATACGAATTTTCGAGTTTAATAAAATTGCTTCTCGTAAGGCATGACCTTTTATAAAACGTCCCACGTACTGTGAGGTCAGTTAGTTCACAATAGGAGATAGAGTAATATATCTTTACTTTTACTGACATAATATAGCTTAATCAAATATCTGTAAGTAATAGGACCAAATTGCTATGTTAAGAAACGTAAAAGTGTTTAACAAAAATAAAATTAATGAAATTAGTATTAACTATAGTAATTTTATACTATACACTCACCCAGCAGGAAAAGTGTTAAATTAACTAAGTTAACAGTGAACAAACAAATTAAGTCAAAGGGTTCTTTCCCGGTATTAGTTAGTATTTATTTATCTTGGCCACTATTTAGCTACAAATTCAAGTCGTATAACTGTAATTTAAGCCGATTTTTCAATAATATAAATTTGTTACAGCTTCTAGGAATATTTTTTATCCATAATGCTACTTTCTAAAGACAGTGTACAAAAGTACTAAGCACGTCTAAATTTATTAAATGTTAAGTAAGAAAGATAGTAAATTTTCGGAAACCTTATTTGAAAGATTTTGGTCTAAGTTTCTAAAAAAATATAAATAATTTCGTTCTAGTGTACTTAGTGTTGTAGTCAAATTGCTTTTGTAATTTCTTTGTGTTATTATATATGTAATATAGAAAGTTCATTCTATTTAAAGTAGGCTTATAAAGTAAATATTCAGGGTTAAGAAGTAGGCCTACTTACACATGGTACCAAAGCAAGAATTCAAAGAGGAAAGCTATTAAAATGTAATTGTTTTAATTCGAAGGCTATTCGTTGTGCAATGCTTTTTAATTTTAGTTATCTCAATCAAAGTAAAGTATTGAGAATATCATACACAGTTTTATCATATTATTTAACCCCGTTGCCTCATTGTATTAAAAACAGCGATACATTGTGGCAATCCTACAGTCGGATAAAACAAAATCTTTCCAGACATTCTGAAAGAAACCATCATTCGTTATCACTATTTAAGTATTACCATTGTACCGTCACTATTACTGTTGTACCGTCAGGGCCGGTTTTAGAGGGCTTAGGGCCTACACGAAATAATGCGCCCTTTACTATTATTTTAGAAAATGTTTCAAAATGTTGTTTAAGAAGTTTAAAAGGTATATGATAATAGTTCCCGGAAATCATCAATATTTTTGCATGCAATGGAATACTTAATTTGTTTTACAAATTTTCTAGCGAACTTGTGACATTCAAGTTTTATAATCAAAGAGTTTTTCTGACGTATTAAAATTTTATTACATGAAATTCACTTTAAGAGCTTTGGCCTGTGCAAATTGCTCGATTGTTTTGGTCAGATAAAGTTGACTAAATATTTCGTTTCACAAAATATAATTTACCTATTTCAACGCATAGCGAAACCGTGGGAACTCGGCGTATTGAATTAAACAAATATTTGTATTTCCCAAGACTGTATGAATAGAATCGTAACAGTAAATGTGGTTTACTTTAGCGTACTTTAAAAAAAAGCAACATGTAAAAAGTGCTATTGAACAGTAGCGCTTTTGTAGAAAAATAATTAAATTATACGAAGTTAAATTAATACATTTTGAAGTAAATTTCAAATTGACAAACTATATATGTGTTCAATAATCTTTTCGAAAAATTAAATATAGTAGAAATTGTGTAACTTTAAAAATATAACGCTTCTATTGGAAATAATCTCTCCCAAAAATTTGGCACCCTGGGCGACATATATATGTTGGTTTATTTAAAACTGCAAAATAATGGCACCATTGCGTTAAAATTTTGAAGATAAATGCTTCATGGAAATTTTGGATCAACGTATATAATAAACATTAATATTAGTTATATTTTCTGAGAAACTTAGCCCAAGAGCTTTCAAATGAGAAGTCAGTCATTGGTTTCTCTTTCTCTTGAAGCTGAAAAATCCACAGCCGGAATCCCAAACACATGGAAACCGATCTCCTTCTCCTAGCGGTCGGCCAGTAAGAAATCTATAAAAAATGAATCATCTGTATCTATGGATGACATTTATTACAACTGTAAAATGATTTGATTGAAATTTGAAATAAGAATATGTAGCTTATTATTGTCTCATTACAAAAATATAAAAGCAAAATTAATACATGAAATACAACTTCCAGTGAGAAATTAAAACACAATACTGTATATTTGGTTGTTGCTAAACATTGATGTAGTATTCCCTGACAGGACGTGTCAGGACTGGAGGCCGACGTCATGCCTTCTTGTAAGGATCTTTTCTCTCCTGACAATATTCGTGGAGAAGATAACATAAGGCAATTGATATTAGAATGGCTATTGTAATTCCCATTCCTATAGAAATCCATATTATTTCTTCATTAAGACGGGAAAAGCTGTGACCTACACACACAAAACATGATATGTAAAACGTAATAACAAAATGCTTAATATATTTGTTAAATTAATTAACAAATGATGCTCTATAGTTGTTTCGCATGACGTTCTACATTAATGGAAAAAAAATGATCAATAGGAGCGTAACTGTTCTTATTCTAATTATTTGAGGGTCTCCAACAGTGGGGGACAATTTGTGATTCACCTTTGAGGCCCTTCGAACACCGATTTGAGGTCGTGCTTCCCCCCATACCTTCACCAAATGAGGTTAATACAAGCAGTACAATCGGAATTTGAAACTTAAAATGGTTAGGATAGCTGAAGCTGGTTATTAAATGAAATTATATATAATTTCACACTCAAAATTTAATATTATTGCACATAACTTTATTTGAACATATATTATTATTAGAACATATGAAATCAAAGAACTCAATACAAATTTATTTGGAGTAATATAGGTTAGGTTTGCATGTAATGCTAGTACAGTTTATGAGATTCCATGTGGCCCATGGCTGATGGATGCGCACTAGATCTTGCTATACATTTGTGTTCTATCTTCCCCTCTTCTGCGCATCTCACAGTCCACACGGAATCTCACGCACTGTAATTTTCACAACATTAACTAGAGCGCTGAAACAAAATTGAATAAATTATAATTTTACTTTTTCATTTCATTTGTTTAATACACTCACGCCTCCCTTGAAATTCAGTAGATATGCCCCCCAGGTTGAGAACCTCTTGGATTAGAGTATCGTTATATATTTAAAAACATTAATAGCTGCAATTTTTAATATCAAAATTATGATTTACTAGGGGAGACCCCTGCGTGCTCCGCACGCCAACCCCCCACTCCCCAACTCCCTGTTGGAACCCTACCTAACCTGTGCGAAGTTTTTCCAATTAATGTAGGCCTAGTTGCTTGATTTAATAAGAGATTGATTTATTAAATTTACTAAAAAGACAATTTCATCATTGATTGATTTATTAAATTTATTTAAATTGATTTATTAAATTTACTAAAAAGACAATTTCATCATCACTAATTATCCGTTCACCTCCATAACTATTGAACTATAAACAGAAAAACATAATTAAGCAACAGCAAAATTAAACATAACCTACTTCAATAAAGTAAATTACAACATAAACTAACCATGTCATGATAATAAAACATGTGCTGTTATAATCAGCTGATCTGTGCTATTATATATTTTTATGTCCAATAGAACTCCAGATGATAATAAAACATGTGCTGTTATAATCAGTTGATCAGTAAATACAATGTTATTGAATAGAAAATATTTTAAATTACATTTTAAAAATATTAAATGATGGAATAGTAAAATTTTAAGTAAAATGGGCAAATATAGAGTTAATTACCTTTCATTTAACACAAACTGCATGTCAATCGGTCCAATAGAACTCGAGATCTCACTTGGAATAGGCCTAAAACTTTTCCCCATGTTAAATTGCCATAAGAGATTTTAATTTCCGTTTTTAGAAAATTTAGTGCTGTAATTACTAAAATCCAAGTAAAATGGGCACATATAGAGTTAATTACCTTTCATTTAACACAAACCGCATGTCAATCGGACCAATAGAACTCGAGATCTCACTTGGAATAGGCTTAAACAATTTTCCCATGTTAAATTGCCATAAGAGATTTTAATTTCCGTTTTTTGAAAATTTAGTGATGCAATTACTAAAATCCAAGTAAAATGGGCGAATATAGAGCTAATTACCTTTCATTTAACACAAATCGCATGTCAATCGGCCCAATAGAACTCGAGATCTCACTCGGATTACAAAAAACCTTTTCAAATTAATATATAGATGACTCGTTTGAAGAAAATATCTTACTATTAAACTTATTTTTATATCGATATTTGAGAATGTCATTTCAACTTACTGAAACTCTCCATTCTATATTCTTTTTAAACTAACTTTAAATTGTTATTCCATGTTTATACAAGTTTATTTTCTAATTAAAAATAGAATAATCATGGAGAAGGTTCAACAGAAAGTTAAGAATTGAAATTAAGATATACATCTAGTGTAAGCTTTATACAGAGTGTCTAGGCCACCATTGGTATCTTGTAAACTATAAATCTGACAGCAAACTTTAAATGGTGACCCTTTCCTTGTTTTTTTGATAAATTAAAATATATGCAGTTAAAATAATTGTAAATGGCCACCATTTTAAAATATGGTGCTAAACTTTCGAATATCTTATAGAACACCCTATATTTTTAGATGGTTTTAGATTTTACAAGTTATTTTAAGACTTGTTTGTTCTTCGTCTTTTTTTTATACGACTAACCGTTTAAATGTTAGCGGGCTGTAAAGTTTTTAAAACACCCTAACTGAGCGGAAGATATATTTATATGGAAAAGTTTCGAACCAATGAAAACTCTCTTATTTTCCAATATGGCGGACAGCTTTCCAATTTCTTATGAAACATCCTGTATTTTATGGTGATTTTGGGTTTTACAAGCTATTTTAAGACTTTTTCTTGACGATTTTAAGTCTTTTTATTGATGATTTTAAGACGAATATCTTGCGCCCAGTTAGTGTGTTTTAAAAACTTTATACCCCTCTAACTTTTAAATGGTTAGTCACACTAAAAACCATATATTAAATGGTTAATAAAGACCAACAACAAAAAAGTCTTAAAATAGCTTGTAAAACTAAAAATCATTATAAAATACACTGTGTTCCATAAGAAATTCTAAAGTTGTCCGCGATATTATAAAACGGTGGCAAATTTTTGAAATTTTAAATTCATATTTTTAACGGTCATTTAAAAGTAGGTGAAGTCCCCCATTTAAAGTTTGCTGTACATCTTGTACTTTTGGAGACCCCAATGGTGGCCAAGTTAAAATGGACATCCTGTACCAATTCTTCTGTACTATAGTTTTAAAAAAATGAACAAAAACCGCATTTGTTGATTTTAAAAAGTTATTTGTTTAAACGATTTTTTGTCAATGTTAAGAGCGTTTTTATTGGTTCGAAACGGTGCCATACAAACATATCTTCCGCTCAGTTAGGGTGTTTTTAAAACTTTATACCCCTCTAGCTTTTAAACGGATAGTCGTATCGAAAAAAAACACCAAGAACAAAAAAGTCTTAAAATAACTTTTAAAATATAAAATCATCATCAAATATAGAGTGTTCCATAAGATATTCGAAAGTTGACCGCCATATTGGAAAATGGAGGCCATCTACAAATATGTTAACTACATATTTTTGTATTTATAAAAAACAAGAAAAAGTTCCCCATTTAAAGTTTGCTGTCAGATTTATAATTTACAAGATACCAATGGTGGCCTATTTAAAAGAAGACACCTGTATATTAGAAAGAAATGTTTATTAGTAGCATTTTGGAATATGAAGTTGTTAACGCTACATTTTGGTGTTAATGTAATTAAAGAAGTTTTCTTACGTAATGCATATAATATTTTCAACCATACTCATACAGATCCGACAACCACAAATGCAAGAATGTAATCAAAATATCTAACCGTCTCTAGAGTAACTGCTGAAGCCGACCTTCCCCGCCACTCGACCTCCAACAGGCATGATGTGACCTCCTTAATGCAAAACCACCATCATGTTGCCTGCAATCACAAACCTTTAGTAAATTAAAGTAATAAACAAACCAATAAGTTCAGTTAAAATTAATAAACTAGTTATCACTAATGACTACATATTAATAAGACGAACAGTTTAGTGGGTAGGATTCAAACAAGGAAAGTAGGTATAAATGTGAGTTTGCGCCATCAGTCGCTAGGAGCTCTCAGGGCGAGTTTAGCCGGCCAAATGTGGAACAAGGATGGAAAGAGGAAGAGAGACAGAGAAGTCCGACTGTCATGTGACCGTGACGGTCGAATCCAAGAGGCCGATTGCGCAAACATACTTTTATACCTGCTTCCCTTGTCTGAATTTTTAACATTGGGACTTTTCGTCTTATTGATATGACTGTATTCATTGTTATCAATATGACAAACTTTTTAATAATTTCAATTGATTACCGATTACCACCCTAAAAGTTTTAAAACAGTACAAATCTGTAAAAATTAATGAATACAGTACTCCTAATATTCATGAATGTGTCACCTGATTTAAAATGCATGCACTTACTAACTACAAATATGAAGTTAGTGACAGTTCATTTGTATTCTAAATTACTCTATGCCTGTAACTTAATATTAAATTGCAAATAAGAGAAATTATTTTCGAAAGGACATGATTACTAAACATGTCTTAGTGTAAATAATTCATAAACTGCATTTCTATTAATACTTACATTTTTAATGTCTCTTTAAGGTGTAGGGTACCTTAAAAGGAAAAACGAAAAACTTAAAGGACTTAAAGGATCACTATAGTTTATCTAAGTGTCAAAGTATATTTTTCCAGAATATATACAACAATCAAAATTGGTATTAATACCAAAGCACGATAACCCGCGTATATTACAATAATGAGATCCTAAAACAATTTTACTGTGAAAAATATTATGTACCTGTAAAATCAATATTCCCCTCTCTATTTCTGGAAGTATTATAACTTACAAAAATTTTTGAAAAATCGTGTGGGGATAGAGGTTTTTATATATTTTACAGTGCAAATTTTTAAATTTGTGAGAAAGTAATAGTAAATATGTTTTCCATTCATGCCATATGTTTAGTATACAACATGTAAGAAATCTATAAATCAATGATTTAAGTTTTATATTAAAAAACCATATGATTTTGTATTGTTATTATGTGTTACAGTTCTTCTTTTTTTGTTCTTTTTTTTCACCCTATTAACTATCTTTTTGTGCTGAAATAAATCTATAATAAAGCCACTAATTTATCTGATTAATGTTTATTTATACTCTTATTATTACAAGTTAGTTATTACTTAATAATCAACTAGTTTTATTATGGTTTTTAAAAATAATACAGAGGAATTAACTAAGTGACAAAACTAAAAATTTGTCATACATGAAAAATGTTGATAACAGATGTTTAATATCAGCTGATTCACAATCTATGGTTTTAAAAAATTAACAAAAACCATATTTGTTGATTTAAAAAAGTTTTTTTTTTGTAAAAAAATGCGAGCGTTATCATTGGTTCAAAACGTTTCCATACCAAAATATCATCAGCTCAGTTGAAGTGTTTTTTAAAACTTTATACACCTCTAACTTTTAAACGGTTAGTCGTATCATAAAAACACCAAGAACAAAAACGTCTTAAAATAACTTGTAAAACCCGAAATCATTATAAAATACAGGGTGTTTCATAAGAAATTCGAAAGTTGTCCGCAAATTGGGAAGTTGTGGCAAATTTTTGAAATTTCAAATTCATATTTTGAACGGTCACTAAAAAGTAGGCGAAGAAACCCGTTTAAAGTATGATGTACATCTTATGATTTTGGAGATCCCAATGGTGGCCCAGTTAAAAAATGGATACCTGTATATTATTCATTGAAAGCTTAGTCAACTACAACCAAGGATTATAAGGTATTCTTACATTAAAAAATATAGTCCCCTATAATAATTAAATATTATAACCACAGGAAACACCATCCCTTCTATAACTATCACCGGTCGCTACCAAAGGAAAATTATTACACTCCATTGTTATTGTTATTGGTAAATTGTACAGTAGTCATTATAATATAATTTTTGTAAACCCTACTGAACTACTGACGGTATAAAATCATAACACTCTAGTCAAACTCATGTTTATTCATAAAATAAGTAATAATTTAATTATTGAACACAAAGAAGTTTAGGAAGTAAAAAGACCATTTCATATAAAAAATAAAAAACCACAGTAAAACACAATATTTATAAATATACTATATATTACATTTTTGTTTTACAGAACATGTCCTTAGCAAATAGAACTGTGTCATTATATATTTTAATGTATACAACATACCAAGTAAAAAAAATTAACTGGGTGTGCTTAAGACCACACGTTGGAAGTGATAACTTCTATGACTACGGGGATTTTTAACTCAGTAAATGTGTACAATTATAAGGATTATAAAACTGTAGGCCTATTTGT
>JAGFPH010012053.1:17859-31905 GCA_018207615.1 Philaenus spumarius | reverse complement strand
TTTGTCGATTAGTGAATTGTTGGTTGAGGTTGAACAGAATTGTACTGTCATCAAACTTGAAGCCCTACTGGTAGAATTCATACTGAAATAAATAGCATACAAAATTTGCACTAAACAACAATTTGCCGTGTACAGTTGTTACATAATTAGGTGAATGTCTCATTACTCAGTTATTTATTATCCGATTGTAGCAAATAAAGTATGGTTTTGTTCGTCTTAAAATTCTAAATTTTTTATTACTAGTAACATTTTTTAAATAAAAATTACGGTTTTCGTGAAATTTAACATCAAAGATTTTAAATGACCGCCATCTTGAAACTGTTTAAGATATCGTAACGAAATTGTGTACACTTATTTAACCTATTAAGGTACACGTTCTTGTCAAATTTTAAGTTTCTATCTAAAATAGTACTCAAGTTATAAAATAATTTGTAAAAAACTCAAACAGACGGAGAGACAGAAAACTAGGCATTTCAGACCCATATTTATATGACGTTTTTTGATCGTCTTGACCTAAGGAACAAATACACAACATTTTTTAAGGGAGTTTGTAAACACAATGTATAAAATGAATGAGTGTTTCTTTGACCTCTATAGACTCAAAATCTATTCGAACGATTTCACTAAAAACTTCACGGTTTATCCATACCATTGTCAGGAGTGTTTAGACTTTAAAATTACTACATTCTAAAGGGTTGAAATGGGATTGCTACCCCTATACAATGAATATAAATTAAACTAACTTCCTACAAGCTATGACGCTAAAATTATGTAATATTATTTTTAAAGTATATAAAAGACCATTTGCAATTTTATTACTTAAGTCAAAGGATGAAATGAAATAACTACCCTTCAAATTAAATCAAGCAATAGCGAAGTATTGTCAGGTTCACTGGTTGTAAATATAGAATAAAGTAGGAATAGGTGTGTGAGAACGCACTATGTAAATAATAGTTAGCAAAACTAATGCCAAAATAATCCTAAACTAACATGAAAACCATTTCGGCCAAATAAAACAACGAAACCGGGTTACAGAGCGAAAGTTAATTAAAAAACACCGTCCAAATAATCACCGTCGACTCCGACTTGTCAATAAGTCCATTTCTATGCCGCCTTCGTTCCTACCCCACCGTTGAAATTCCTCGCGTGATCCACTTGCGAAATAAATTACCACCTGCCCAGAACTAATACACTTCTTTAACCTTATTATCTCGGTTTAGTTTTGTTTTCGCCAAAACGGTTTAGAAAATTATGCGTTGGCAAAAGTGATAATTGGATTTTGTGTTTCGGGCGTGTCCCTCAGCCTGTTGGCCTAAGCTAATTACGTTAGTTTTAAACAGTTTACGTTGTTCTCTAGCCGGGTCCATAACGGCTACTTAGGACCGCTTTTCGGCGCCTCTGCTTTATGTTAATCTTCGGACGGTGGAAATTAATGGCCGGGTCGGGTTCCCGCGAGAGGAATCACACAACAGTTTAACTTTTTTCAAATTAAAAACTTTATTATTGGTCGGATCATTTGAAAGATTTATGTTTGGTGTGAAAAGTAATAGGCGTAAAATATAGCGAGCTAATAGACGGTTCTAATGTAATGATACAGCCGAGAGAATATCAAGTGGAGTAGAAAGTTTCAAACTTTCACGAGAGCAAACTGTTTCCGTCCGTCTGTCGGTAGGTACGTTTAAAAAAAAAAAATTATTCATCCGTCGAGATATTTGGTTCAACTGTTGGCGCCAATTGGGAATTAAAAACGAGTATTTAATAATATAAACTGGACCTGATGATGACGGTTTAAAGGTCGAAACATGTAGACGATTTGAAATTTGAAGGATTGCCTCGACGGGGAAATCTAGTCTCTATATATAAAAGCCAAAACCCACTGATCCACTCATCACGATTTCTCAAAAACTACCGAACGGATGTGAATGAAATTTGGTACGTGGCTTCCTCTAGGCCGTAGATGCTCGCTAAGAAAGGGTTTGAAAAAATTCGAAATTTTATGGTCGTGTTTGGGGGGATCAAATTTATTAAATCACGATTTATTCAAAACTACCGAACGGATTGGATTGAAATTGTGTATGTAGCTTCCTCTAGGGTCATAGGTGCTTACTAAGAAAGGGTTTGAAAAAATTCGAAATTTTAGGAGGGTTTAGGGATATCAAAGTTATTAAATCACGATTTCTTCAAAACTACAGAACGGATTGGAATGAAATTTGGTATGCAGCTTCCTATAAGGCCATAGGTGCTCAATAAGAAAGGGTTTGTAAAAATTCGAAATTTTAGGGGGATCAAATTTATTAAAAAACGATTTCTTCTAAACTACCGAACGGATTGGAATGAAATTTGGTATGTAGCTTCCTCTAGGGCCATAGGTGCTTACTAAGAAAGGGTTTGAAAAAATTAGAAATTTTAGGGGGGTTTGGTTGATTAAAGTTATTAAATCACGATTTCTTCAAAACTACCGAACGTTTTGGAATGAAATTTGGTATGGAGCTTCCTCTAGGGCCATAAGGATTTACTAAAAAAGGGTTTAAAAAATTGGAAATTTTAGTGTGGTTTGGGAGGTAAAAATTACTAAATTACGTTTTCTTCAAAATTACCTAACAGATTGGAATGAAATTTAATAAGTAGCTTCCCCTAGGGCCATAAGTGTTCACTAAAAAAGGGGTTTTAAAAATTGGAAATTTTAGTGGATTTTGGGGGGTAAAAATGACTAAATCACGATTTCTCCAAAATTACCGAACATATTGGAATGAAATTTAATATGTAGCTTCCTCTAGGGCCATAGGCGCTCGCTAAGAAAGGGTTTAAAAGATTAAAAATTTTAGGGGGTTTTTGGCGGGATAAAAGTTATTAAATCATGATTTCTTCAAAACTACCAAACTTTTAGGAATGAAATTTGGTATGAAGCTTCCTCTAGGGCCATAAGTGCTCACTAAAAAAGGGTTTTAAAAAATTGGAAGTTTTAGGGGGGTTTGGGGGGTAAAAATTACTAAATTACGATTTCTTCAAAATTACCGAACAGATTGGAATGAAATTTGGTATGTAACTTCCTCTAGGGCCATAGGCGCTCGCTAAGGAAGGTTTTCAAAAAATTCGAATTCTTAGGTGGGGGGGGGGGGGCAAAGGTACTAAACCCCGATCATTGTCGCATTTATTTCACCAAAATAACTATGCAATTGCGAAGCATTGCCATGTCAGCTAGTTAATCTATTTATATAAAATCCAAATACCACTCACTGATTCACTCATCACAAAATCTCAAAAACCACCCGACGGATTGGAATGAAATTTGGTACGTAGCTTCCTCTAGGCCTCCGGGTGCTCGATAAGAAAGGTTTTTAAAAAAATCGAAATTTTAGAGGGGTTTGGGAATCAAAGTTTCTAAAAATCCCCGTAAGTAATACATAGTATAATATTATTATTGATATTTTTTTTGTTAATATACATTTAACTTTGATTTGTATATCCGTACAAAGCCGTATCGGGCCAGCTAGTTATTACACATAACTTAACTATTATCCTTCATCCGATTATTTTGACAGTGACACCATCATATAGGAAATCAAAAGCGCTACAAAAAAGGTGTTTTGACATTTTTTGTTAAAATGTTCAGATTTTGAGTAATTTAGGTTTTAAGTTTTCAAACAGCCACCATTTTGATCCTCGTGATTGTATTTAATCGCTTTTTGTTTTTTTAGATATATCGTTGTTAGGTCAAACTTCGTGCCAAGTTTGAACTCAATCAGTCAAACCGTTCTCTAGATATGAATTATTTTGTACAAAAAACAAAATGGCGGATATCTGGGAAACGGAGCGTTTTCGGGCCTATGTTTATACGAACTTTTTTCTTCCTTTTTGTATGAGGAATCATATCCCGAAGTCCCGAAAGGTTTTTTTACACCCTGTATGTAACCGATTTAGAAGACCCGCCCCAGCATTCAATTGCAACCTTGGATGGACGAAAGCGTGATATAGCATCCGAAGGACTTAAACAAATTATCAATAGCTCTTATGTGTATTCTAATTTGGTTGTGAAGAAGGTTAATGAGATTTGCCCAAAACATTTTGCCGTCCAGATGGACACCAACATTTTCTTAATCTTGTGCCTCACCGACGGTTAGACAATTGTCCTTGCTGTTATCAGCGTGGTAAATACATTTACTTTGGAAATGATAGCCTTGGAATTCGATTTTGTCTTTAGTACATTGATTATCATATCGTTAGCCTTACACCACGTTGAGGTGAACAGACCTTTACAAATATAATACTCCACTCTGTTCCAGGTGTTTTCTACATACTGCGGAGAAATGTCTTCAGTAAATGCTCGAACTGATACTTCAAAATTTTGATAAAAGATTTCAAATAAAGCATATTTTGTATTATATTCTAATATAACATTATAATAACTTACATAACATTACTGAGCGAAGCGAACGAATCTGTTAGCCGATTTTTATTTTCCTACCACAGAAACTGTATGTATCACAAGCCATTAAACATTTTTGAAGTGTAGGGCTAAACTTCTATAGGCGCACCCCGTCTAAAAATTGCGGTCTGTGAATCTGATTTTACCGTCACGCTCTACTATATATAGTAGCCTACACATGTGTATATAGCAGAGTATATAGTTTACTTGGTAATACCTCTGAAATGGACATCGTGCTTCCTCATTTCGTAACTTGTGTTAAAATAGTTTACTTGGTAATACCTCTGAAATGGACATTGTTCTTCCTCATTACGTAATTTGTGATGAAATACTTTACTTAATAATACCTCTGAAATGGACATTGTGCTTAATCATTTCGTAATTTGTGTTAAAATAGTTTACTCGGTAATACCTCTGAAATTTACACTGTTCTTCCTCATTTCGTAAGTTGTGTTAAAGTAATTTACTCGGTAATACCTCTGAAATGGACATTGTGCTTCCCCATTTCGTAACTTGTGTTAAAGTAATTTACTCGGCAATACCTCTGAAATGGACACTGTGCTTCCTCATTTCGTAACTTGTGTTAAAATAGTTTACTTGGTAATACCTCTGAAATGGACATTGTGCTTCCTCGTTTCGTAAGTTGTGTTAAAGTAATTTAATATATTGAGTAATAAATTTTATTACATTTATGGTTCCGTCATGTGACTATGCGTTGTCTTGTTACAAAGACGCGTTTCGGAGCAGAAACTCCATCATCAGTATATCACTCCGTAGAGGTCGTCAAAACATTAAACTTTAACAAAAACATAAAACACTACACACAAAAATAAATATATACACATTAACTTTGATTTAACCAACTTTCATACGTGCACGCAGTTTCATGGTCCGCGAACTACTGGCATCACAGTAAGGCCCAGGTTATCAAGTTAATTGGGTTGGTCTTATCAGTTACTCAAATCTCATTGCCGTCTCGAATAACGAGTTTGATTGGAACGATAACTTGTCCATGAGAATGTCATTTGGCGATTGTTTAAATGCTTTGTATATTTCGTATTCTTCGATGACATTCATCATTGGTCCTTTTTTAATGATGTGAAGTGGTGTCAGGTTAGATTCAAAATCTGTATAAGAGTGTTTATTATCGATTATGTGTTGCGCGAAACTAGATCTATTAGCATACAGGCAATTTTTGGGCAAATGTTCTTTGTATCTCTCCATGAAAGGTCTGCCTGTCTGTCCGATGTAAAAAGAATCGCAATCGTCACATGCTATTTTATAGATGCCTGACTTCTTCTCTGGTGGTATTTCCTGTTTTTTACGCAGTATTTTTTGTATGTTATTATTGGTTCGGTGTGTTATAATGATATTATGTTTTTGGAATGCATTTTTTAAAATGGAGGGCATAATTTCAGTGTAATCGGCAGCAACAAATTTGTTTTTATCCGCTCTAGTCTGTATAGTGTTACATTTTTTCGCTATTTTTGCCTTCCTATGTTTTTCCAATAATTTGTCGATCATTTGGCTTCTATAACCATTTGCCTGGGCGATATATTTAATGACATTTAACTCCTCCATGAAATCTGTTGCATCGAGTGGTATTGATACGAGACGGTGTACAAAACTGTTATAAGCCGCCATTTTTTGTGTAAATGGGTGGTAAGACCGTGCATGGATAGTTACATCTGATGTAGTTAATTTTCTGAATATTTTGTATTTACATTTATCGGTCATTTTTATTACGGTTACGTCAAGGGAGTTAATTTGATTATCTGTTTCTGTTTCCATTGTAAATTGTATCTTATGGTTGATAGAGTTCAAATATTTCTTGAGGTTTTCTGCCTGTCTTAAGGTGCCGCTAAACATAATGAATAAATTATTTCCTTATTATAGTTATTAAATTTAGATAGTACAAATTTGTTTTCGAAGTTGTTAAGATAAATATCAGCCAATAAACCAGACAATGGCGAACCCATAGCTAGGCCTTCATTCTGCGTGTAAAAACCATTGCAAAAAGTAAAATAATTTTGTTTTAAAACCACATTGATTAGTATTAGTAATTCCTGTATTTCACTATGTCCTAGTTTGTTAGATTCAGTAAGGCGGTCCTTTAGTGATATACTGATGATGGAGTTTCGGCTCCGAAACGCGTCTTTGTAACAATACAACGCATAGTCACATGACGGAACCATAAAGGTAATAAAATTTATTACTCAATATATTATATAATTGTGACTTAGACACCAAAAATGAACATTAAACTAATTTACTCGGTAATACCTCTGAAATGGACACTGTGCTTCCCCATTTCGTAACTTGTGTTAAAGTAATTCACTCGGTAATACCTATGAAATGGACACTGTGCTTCCTCGTAACTTGTGTTAACATAGTTTACTTGGTACCGTAATACCTCTGACTTTTACTCTGTGCTTCCTCATTTCGTAAGTTGTGTTAAAATAGTTTACTTGGTAATACCTCTGAAATGGACATTGTTCTTCCTCATTTCGTAATTTGTGTTAAAATAGTTTACTTGGTAATTCCTCTGAAATGGACATTGTTCTTCCTCATTTCGTAATTTGTGATGAAATGCTTTACTTGGTAATACCTCTGAAATGGACATTGTGCTTAATCATTTCGTAATTTGTGTTAAAATAGTTTACTTGGTAATGCCTCTGAAATGGACATTGTGCTTCCCCATTTCATAAATTGTGTTAAAATAGTTTACTTGGTAATACCTCTGAAATGGACATTTGCTTCCTCATTTCGTAACTTGTGTTAAAGTAATTTACTCGGTAATACCTCTGAAATGGACACTGTGCTTCCTAATTTCGTAACTTGTGTTAACATAGTTTACTTGGTAATACCTCTGAAATGGAAATTGTGCTTCCTCATTCCGTAACGTGTTAAAATAGTTTTCCTGGTAATGCCTCTGAAATGGACATCATGCTTCCTCATTTCGTAACTTGTGCTAAAATAGTTTAGCCTACTGATAATGCCTCTGAAATGCACAGCGTGCTTCCTCATTTCATAAATTTTGTTAAAAAAGTTTACTTGGTAATACAGTACCTCTGAAATAGACATTGTGCTTCGTCATTTCATAAATTGTGTTTTTATTCAATATTTTCTATACTTTTGAAGTGTAAATCAGAATACCGCCATGGAAGTTTACACTTATCCCTTGTGGAGTTAGTGTTATCCCTTGTACTTAGTTTTCTAAATACTAACCTGTATAACCGATCCAATATAACTAAGGTAGAGCAGATCCTCTTTTATTTGGAGATTCAGCTGCGTACAGGTCTGACAATTAAAGACGCGCTCATTAAAAGATCCATTCTTCCAGACCCCGAACCAGAACTCCATTCTAAAGTCCACCGGTTTGATTCCCACACAACAATGGTACAGACGCATTACTACGACTGACCGCAACAATGGGCTTAATCCTTGACAATCGAACTGGAACCGGAGCACGTGCGGTAATCGATTTGTAACAAGAAATCGACCGTTTGACGCACTACAATCGTTCGTATCAATGAACAGTTTCTCGTATTCTACCAATTAATTTGGTGTCCTCTGTGCTGGCTGTTGTGGAACTTGTCTTCAAAGTGTCCGATGGGTCGAAGGGAGTAAACCTGTTCAGATGTCGAGTGGTTGGAACAATAAAGGCTCTGCCGCAGTGGAGTACTTCTACAATCACCTATAAGACCTACTAGTCCTCTTGGAATCATTTCTTTTCAACTTAAATAAAGTATCACAATTTAGCGTGTGAAAAGATCGTAGGTTTTAAGTATTCAGAAATTTAACAGGTAGGTTTTAAATACTAGGGGAGACATTGCGTGCTCCGCACGCCAACCCCGTTGGAACCTTCTATACACATATGTTATGTTCTCTTTATAATAAAAGTTGAGAGTAATAATAACCCCGAAACTAAGAATTTTAAATAATTTTTAACGTCCAAATTAAATTATTTCGTACATTTTATACCGTCAGTTATAATAAAGGTTAAAAGGACCAGCATGGCTACACGAAAACCAAAACCTAACCTACTAGTAGATCTGTGAACAGTAGACCTCGCTCGTTGAAATAACAAATGTGCTTTTGAGTTTAAGTTAAAAATATTGTGCCAGTAAGGAAGTAAGCAGAAGGTTTAGCCAGTGAGACATTATTTTGCAATTCCCGTGATTCCGGGGTTTCTAGTTCTCGTTTTTTTTCTTTTCTTGAGCTTTAACTGCTAAAGATTTTCTTTTAAGGGGAATTGTGTTTTATTTAGGTTAATAATGCGTAAGGTAGCTAAAAATATCGCGTTATTGAGGGAAAACATATAATTAAATATTTATATACTTAAATAACCAAAACTTAACAATGTATTTACAGTTCCATATCATATTCCAATATTAGAAATAATGAAAACAAACGATGTTGAAGCGTCGTGATAGTGATCTCAACCCACACTGAAAAAACTCTATCCTTGCAGCAACACAATTAATGTTGCGGTAAAAGAAATATTTGTTTACGGGTCAGCAGGGTGTAGGTAACTTTACTGTTAAAGTAAGCTACTGTTGATCTCTTGATGTTATAGCAATGTTATTAACTTAGCAGCAAATGTAAGTTCAACAGTAAGCCTAATGTTTCTATGACATTAAGGCACTACTAACTATGTCGCAAGGCTAGTTAATGTAGTAGTGAATATAAATTAATGTAGTTATAACATTAGGTAGAGTGTTTAATATTGTAGTGTTCCTTTACTGGTAAGTTAGTTGTTATTGTCACAAAAATAATAAAATTAGGTAATACATCTACAAAATATTACACTCATATTAGTTATTGTAATCATAAGAGTAATTGCTCTGTGTGTTTCAGTATAACTAACATCCTTGCAAGGTTAGTTGATGTAGTGGTGAACTTCATAATAATACAGTTCTAACACTAGTTAAGATTGTAATTACTATATAGTATGTTTATTGTAACAATAGTTATTTTTGTCACAACAAAAACAGTTTTTCTTAACTCCGATATTTTATTTCGAAATTTGTCGACAAGCTTTCCCCTGCATACTAACTGTCGAGGTCCTTCAGTTAGAGGAGCTATAGTAAGAGTTCTGGAAAAATAAAAATAAAGTGTAAGACAAATATAAAATATATTATATAATATACATAGAATAATGTATGTAGTTATTTACATAGTTAAGGACATAACATTTTTACTGTACCTTAAAATAAAGAATACAAGCTTTAAATTACAACTTTTTAAAATGTTAACCTAAATTCTATGTTTAAAGTTACCGTATTTGATAATGAGTTCATTACTTTTCATTTAATTAATTACTGCGACATTTCCCACTGAAGATGGATATTTATTATCTTGAGTAGTAGTTAAGCTAGTTTGAAGTAACTTTTTTGTTAATAAAAAACATTCTTAGTTTTAATAATTCGTTAACAAGGGTTGATCAATACTCGTAAACATCGTCAATTATTTTAAATACATAAATTATTTCAAATATAAAAATAATTAGTTCTGATAAAAGTAATCAAAATTCATTATCCAAATATTTGTATATGCTATTGTTAGGTTTTTGGAGAACATACAAATATTTACAAAATAATAAAATAAGGCTCTGTCATTTCAAATGTAAAAATTCCTAAAACAAGTCATGTTAATTGACTGATGTCATTGACAGTCTAACTGAGGCTTTAATGGAAAAGTACTTCTTAAAAACCACTCCTACATATTAAAAATTCATTCACACATTTTTAAACAGCTAAACAACCAAACTGAATCTTTTAAAATATTTGTTTAACAAATCCCTAATTTGTTGTAAGATGAAGTTGTTATTAATAAATATTTTAGCGAAATGCCTGACGTGCAATTATGCTAGGTTGTTAATTTCTTTCTTTGAGCCTTATATTTTTACTTGAAAAGATATAATATGAATGCATTGTGTGTAGTTGTATGTAGTAATGTTAAATCAGTTAAATGGAAGGTATGTATTAAAAAATAAGTTCCTTTACATGGATTTCCTCCATATTGGATAGGAAAGTATATATATTTCATTTTCTGAAATTAAAGTTTATTATTTGATAATAAACTAATTATGTGTAAATAGATTACTAAAATGAATTTTAAATATTTACCAGAATGATTATTAAAACAATAATTTAAAATATATAGAAAATAGATTAGTTATATATCTTTAAAAAAGTATGACAAAGTTATGTATAACTTCAGGCAATCTCCCATAACCTGTAATGAAATTTTAACATTGAATATATTCCGTATTTATTATGGTAGTTTTTAAAATTACTGCATCTAATTATAATACTGTATTAATTTATGTAAATACCTGAACTTACCTTTAAAAATTGTAATATAATTTTGAAATCCCCATTACGTCAACAAAGGTTCTACATCATCATCCATGTATGTTGAAAAAACAAGAAGATCGACAACGAAGCACTTTAGTTATAGCTGTTTGATGTGGTATTTGTTGTTACTTGTTAGTCTACCGAGTACTGAAGAGAAACTGAATTCGAATTTCGTAAAAACGTGAGAAATTGTAATTGTGGACAGGGTAACTCTAAAACAGGAAAAGGCTACCTTCTAAAGCGGATGTATCCCAGTTCACTGTATAAATAACCGCCTTTATGCCTTTAAGTAAGCTAACATTGTGAACATATTAAGATATTGTTTTCATTCCGTTTTTTAGATGTATATTACGTTAGATTTACCTTATAGTTACATTAACTAATTTAGTGACTGCAATCATCGCCTTTACGTATATTAAATTAACTATGACATTAACTACATTAGAGTTTACAGTAAAACTCAACATTAAAAAAACCTTACAGCAATGCAAATATTTCAAGCCCTAAAGTAATTATGACATTATAAATGTTACCATGACAGAAAAACTGTTAACATTAATTTTAACTTTGCAGTACGGTTAGAGTTTTTTCAGTGCATGTAACAACACTTCCCACGGTGTCCAACGGTCATTTTTTGTATGTTATTTATCGCCGCGAGGTTTCATTTGTTTTGTAATTCAAGTAAAGCTAAGTAAAATACTTTTATGAAATAATAATTTACAAGTATACAATTCAATTCTTTGATTTATTCTCTACACTTTGTTATAATATATTTCATATTTGGGCAAAGCATGTATTCCTAAATTACTATTCAAAACAGGCCTAGTTTTGTTAGCAGTCTTGCAGTAGGAACATAAAAACTGGTTTTTTCAAAATAATAAATTTGAAATTGATAAATATTTTTATACAGTTCTATTTAGAACTAAATTACGAAACCTTTTTACACTTATGAAAAAATTACAAAAAATGTTTACTACTTTTTATGTAGGCCTAAAATTGAACTTTTTCATTTCGTTACTGAACATTTTTGTTTCTTGAGCTAGTAAATTTTATATCAACAATTTTTTTACAAAAAAAGCTACGGATCACTTTTGGGTTGGTTTATAAATTACTATATTTAGCGAATTTTTGAAAATATGCTTGCACACCGCACTGAAATGGCTTGGCATTGAAAAACATTAACACGGACAGTTGTAGGGTTTTAATGAAAATATTAGAGCAACCGCTGAATACTGCACCAGCACTTAACATATTTAATTATTATTTATTATAGTGCTCCCATTGCTGTAAAATATTTAGTAGTTTGTGTTGTTTTTTTGTCCAACAGATGGCACATGTTTTTTGTTAAAAAATCAAAAGGGCTGCATAAAAGGTGTCTTGAAATTTGTTGTTAAAATGTACGGTTTTTGAGTCATTTACGTTTGAAATTTTCAAACAGCCGCCGTTTTGAATCGCATAATTGTAGATATAGGCCTAATCGCTTATTTTTCTTGAGATGGATCATTGTTAGATTAACCTTCGTGTCAAGTTTGAACTCGAACATTTCTCTAGATATGAATTATTTTGTTAAAAAACAAAATGGCGGCTAGACAGAAAACGGAGCATTTTTGGACCTATGTTTATTGGAACTTTTCATCTTATTTTGATATGGGGAATCACGTCTGAATTCTTGGAAGAACTCTTTTTCTAAACACCCTGTATACAATGCATCTAAGTAACCAAATATTGGGCCCATACTGCACTGCACACACGCCCTTCATTTCGCTAAGCCGTCCACTCAAAACGTCTTAACGTGATATGTTGTATTTTTTTAAAACCTTTGTTGGTCCAGACAGGGAGTCAAAACCTGTAAAAACAAGCCCACTAGAGCTGCAGGTGAGAGTCGGCAGAACTAAGCCTAAATCAACATAAACTCGAGTGGTGAGTTGGCAAATACCTTGGACAAACATGATGCACAATCAGCTGTTTTAGCTGCGTGAAAGAGTTCTGAGAAATGCGTAAGAGGGTGGAATGAACATCTTGCGAGAAATTAGAAGTGGTAATTGTTGTTGTGGTTGTAGAGTTGGTGTTTTACATCTGCTCACGGTCATCGAGTCTTGATAAACTGAAAACTTATTTAGGGTTGTGATTTTCCATTTTAAACCCTCTACCTGGTAAATGTCAACTGTGGCTGTCGTTTGGTTCTTAAAAAATAAGGTTATTATTCAGGTTGTCCCATAAGTAAATTACTAAACTCCGGGAAATGGTTCTATATGTCAAAATACAAAGAAAATAAAAAATTTCCAAAAACTCTTCGTTTTCCAGATATAAGCCGTTTTATTTTTTCAACAAAATAATTCACATCTAAAGAACGGCGTGACCGATTGAGTTGAAACTTAGCATGAAGTTCAACGTAACTATGACCTATTTTAATAAAATAAGCGATTATAAATCCAATTACGCATTTTAAAATGGCGGCTGTTTGAAAATTTCAAACAAAAATTAATCAAAAACCGTAAATTTTAATAAAAAATTTCAAGATACCTTTTTTGTAGCCCTTTTAATTCCCTTTTTTACTATCAAAACAATCAGATGAAGGATAATAGTTAAGTTACGTGCAATAATTGGCATGTTCGACCCGGCATCCTATACCAACACAGTAAACACAGCAATATTGTATGTACATATGTAGCCTAGTTGTTATCTTTAACTCAACTATTATCCTTCATCTGAATGTTTTAAAAGTTACACCCTCCCATTTTTCGTTAAAACTTACTGTTTTTGGGTAAGTCATATTTGAAATTTTCAAACAGTCGCCATTTTGAAACGCAAGATTGGAAGAAATCGTTTATTAAATAGATTATTTTTAGGTTAAACTTCGTGCCAAGTTTGAACTCAATCGGTCGATTCGTTCTCTCGATATGAATTATTTTGTAAAAAACAACAAAAATGCGGATATCTGGAAAACGAAGCGTTTTTGGAAAACAAAATGTTATTCTTGATTTTCTCTTTATTTTGATCCACAGTATCTTTTTGATTAAGTGTGGCACTTTACTTAACACGTTCACTGCTAAGGACGCACATGTGAGCTTGACGCTGAACACTATGAGAAGCGGCCGACGCACAGTGCATTGCACGCCAACACCCGTATTGCGAGTATTTTCAATACACATTGAATTGCGACCTTCGCACGCCAACCCCCATATTGAAAGTATTTTCAATACACAATGCATTGCGTTCTTCGCACGCCAACCCCCGTATTGCGAGTATTTTCAATAC
>JAGFPH010012053.1:0-16341 GCA_018207615.1 Philaenus spumarius | reverse complement strand
GTAGCGCACGTAACGCAGGCTCCTCTCAAAGTCCATCTTTCACACAAATACATCACCCTTCAGACTACTGATATTTACTTTAATTTAAATACCGATCTTACATTCTGATAAGGTGGACGCATCTTAATAATATTGTTTGTACAATTACTTTAATAATACAATGGCTACAATAATTACAAGCTTCCAGGAGTCCGGACTATGATTGGTTTTTACTGTTGTTGAATCAGTGACCTCAACGCGTGTAGGGTTTGGTTAGATAAATAAAGCAGGCGAATGGTGTTTAATGCGTTGGATTAGGTTGGAGACTAGAGTGCGCGACGAAGTGGTGATTCCACATTGGATAATCCGGACAGAGACAAGTGGGTGAAATACTTGAGTTACATTTTTGTTAAACTTTAAACCGAGTATGTCACACAACAACCAAGACATATTTACACAACACCAGATTTTCTTATTCCAGAGTGTACACAAACTTCCTTTAACTTAATCGGAAAATTAGGGAAATTTCAAACCTAAATGACCTAAAAACCGTTAATTTTATAAAAAATTACCAGGATGCCTTTCTCGTACCCCTTTTAATTTCCTACCGGATGGTGTAAATTTCGAAACAATAGGACGAAGGGTAATCGTTAAGTTATTGGAACGAAGTTCCTTAAGGAGGTAACAAATAGAAAGTGTAATGCGTAACGAAAAAAAAAGTTTTATTAATTGGTTGCTATAACAATTAAATATAAAATACGAGTAACGAAAAAGCGTTATCAATTTGGTTGCTATGGCAATGAATATACATTCAAGAAACATATGTTTTGGTTCATCAATTTAAATTAAGAGACGATCTGTTCCGTCCGACGTAGTTCAGATATTATCGTCAAGCGCTGAAATACATTCAATACAAATAAAATGTTGGTTCATCAGTCTAGGCCAGACCTAAAATTATTATATAGGAGTATGTAGATAGACATGACCGAGTGCACTACGGTGGCAGACACGTTGAGGTTTTTATGTGTGTTTGTGTATGTGTTGTGTGTGTGTTTTTTTTTTTTTTTTTTTTTTTTTTTTTTTTTTTTTTTTTTTTTTTAATGTGTGACGTGCTCATATGAGTGAAATTAGTATCTGATGATGGGGTCAAGACCCCGAAACTAGTCATAATCTTCGCAACTGAAGTCACAAGACGGACCTAAAAGGTAAATAATATATTATATTATTACTAAAATTATTGTGTGTATATTTAATTTATTTTACCTGCCTTAACGGCAACATACGTACAAACATTTTAGGTTAGGCCGAGAAAGTAATTTTAAGTCTAGGCATAATCTAAAATTATTGTATATACGTTGCCGTTAAGACAGGTAAAATAAATTAAACATAGGGTACACGCAACAATTTTAGTTTAGGCCTGGACTGATGAACCAACATTGTATGTTTATGGAATGTATTTACAATGAATGGACATTTAACTGTGTTTACCATCTTAGCTTTGATGTTATAGTTAATTCTACACCTTCATTATAATAACATTAAACGTATGGAAACAGTAAATATTTGTATAAAAAACAATCTAATAATAAACGGCAATTGAAAGATTAAAATTATGTGTGTATGTTGCCGTTAAGGCTGGTAAAAGAATTGAAGAAAAGGAGTGATGAACTTCGTTCCTGACGAGGGTCCCACGACAGCACACATTTACTTTTTTCTAATAATTGGTTTGTTCAACTATCAATACAATAATAATAGTTAAGTTAAAGATAATACCAGATAATTTCTACGATTTAAATAATTTAGTCCTTTACTGCATACCCTGAAGTTGTGAAGTTTATCCCAGTCTTTGGGATGGTGTGAACGGATCGAGCCGTGAGGCCAAGTAGTTGATTCCCGCTCTGAAATTCGTGTTACGACTTTTTCAAATTGGCAGGAAATAAATTCCATTAATAAGGCGACTTCGCCCCGACGGGCTATTTGTCATTCGGGGGATGAAAAGACCTGGACATCCCCACAGTGGCAGTGGTCTTCCGTTACAGTTGTGTCTTGTGTAAACATTTATTGTGGGGGTGAAACCTTAGGGTGGGATGTGAGAGGGTGCGAAGTATTCTTGCTCTGGTGGTATTGTTAGGGGGTGACTCTGCTGAGAAATAATAAAACGCCCGTATAATGGTATACGGACCTTAGAGAAAGAGACTTATCGAAGGAAATTTGAAAAAATATGTTTTACACTTACATTCAGCTGCGATTTTAGATATATTTTTATTTTAACCATTTTCCTGCACATTTAAATTTAGTTTAACAAAAGAAAAAGGAAACGATGGCGTTTATTCTTGAAAAGCAGAATTCTGATAAAATGTTTTCGGGTGACAATTAGAGGCGTAGTCCCCAGCACTCTATTCCGCATTGTAGTGTGGAATTTATGAACGCATTTTATAACTTTCGTAATACTTTCAAGTTACAGATGTTTCTCGAATAATAGAATTTCCTTATAATTGAAAGTAATTTAGAGTGTATGGCTTAGCGGCCACCATCTTGAATTTCAACTCACATAACAGCAATGTTAAATGCGTAACAAGACTACTGGAGTAATAATGATCAGAAAAGTATTCTGAATATATCATTTCTAATTTTAGGACAGTCTGAATGTGGATGTCGTTCAGTTTTTACTTTCTCCACCCTATACGTAGTATATGGAGAAAGTATTGTTTTCGTAAAAATTTTCGAATTTGAATTTTCAGTTGAATTATCTGTTTTGGTGCTCCCAGAACCCCAAAAAATTGTTTAGTGCAATTATCTGTGTTGGTGCTCCCTGAACCCAAAAATATTTTTAGTGGAATTTTTTGTTTTGGTGCTCTCTGAACCCAAAAAAGTGTTTTTAGAGTGTTGTCTGTCTGTCAGTCTGTCTGTATGTATACACGACCAGAGAGGACACTATTGGTCCGATTTTCATGAAATTTGGTATGTAGGTACTAAACCCTAATATCTCCAGGCGTTTTTTTCATTTTTTGGAATTTTTAATTTTTAAGGGTAATTTACCCCTAAAAACCCATAAAAAACGACAAAAATGTAAATTTCTCAAAAACGGCTCTAACGATTTTGATCAAATTTTCAGTATTTATAGTGCTTAAGATGCCAAACAAAATGACACCACCCGCTTTTATAAAAACTTCGGCGTTTTATAATTATGGGGAAATGTTTAAAAATAAACAAGTTTGTGTTGTCAATCTAGCATCGCGGCGGCGGCCGCACGGGGTAGCACCACGGTAGCGAGCACGGCCAGTAATTCAAAGGTCGCGCGATCGAATCCCGCCTGGGACAATAATTTTTTTATACGATTGATGTAGGTAGAATATTATTTTTTTTGTTTTGTTCTAAAAAGTAGTAAATAAAATGATTAAAAACAATATTATTTTGACTACAGTAAGTTGGGAGAAAGTTTGTGTCAGTTAACTGATACTGTTTATTTAATTTGTTTTCAACTATATTTGTTTAGTTATATAACAAATGAAAAATATGGACCAAGTCTGGGATTTGAACCCGATACCTTTACCATTCCGTGGTAACGTTCTACCGACTGAGTCACCCTGATCACTCCAGATATTGGTCGATGTTATCTCACTTGTACGGTTTTACTGCATTTATTGAACCAATAGACTGAATATCTCGTGTTTACGATATTGAAAACAATCTTAATTATTTTTGATTTAATTCAAAATGAAAGTTTGCAATTTTTTTTTCTAATTTAATAATGCCAATATCAAAAATGAATAAACTCACCACATTTAAAGTAATTTCCACAATTACTCACCTTCCAACTAAAGTAATTTCAATAATTTTGGAAAATGTTTGACGAAAAAATACACGTTATTATGGAATTATAACTTATGAAAAACAAATTACTTCATTGTGGAAGCATGTACGCGCCGAACTTGTGTTCCTACTATAGTGTTTAGCCTGCACTCTGGTGGTTATCACATCAACTTGTTGCTCGAGGAGTAGCCTAATACTAAAAAATAATATATCATTTAATTTTGAATGTGCGAGAGAAAGCTGTGTTTAATAACACATACTCACATACATTGTCACGCATGCGCATTTCAGTACGTTTACAGTCAGGGTTAGGCCTACGTCTACAAGCACTCTAGCTTCCGCCTTTATGAAGTTGCCCTATATTTGCTAGCGGAAGAATGAAACGTACATAACTCAGTGCTAGTAGTGTACAGCTCTGCCCCTTGGAACGCTGTGGTCAACTCAGAAATATTTGTTCACTCCTGCCAAGCCTTATCTGTCGAATGTGTTTCTTCCATGTAATTTTGCTGTCAAGGTAAACGCATACAAACTTTATACCATCTGTTTGCTGGACCGACGGACTCATAAAAATCAGATCCAAGACACATAATTTCAAAACTTCCTAAATGGGCCCGTCCCCTGTCA
Source organism: Philaenus spumarius (assembly GCA_018207615.1). Lineage (NCBI taxonomy): Eukaryota > Metazoa > Arthropoda > Insecta > Hemiptera > Aphrophoridae > Philaenus > Philaenus spumarius. The sequence goes on along the minus strand of JAGFPH010012053.1, from coordinate 11,925 downwards.
CGCCAAAAACAAGTAAAATACGACAAATTATTGGTTACAGTGACAAATACAAAACTGCAAAGTTTCATTACTTTCAGTTTTTGAATTACTGCATTAAAATATACCAGACTTTTGCCCAAAAATGTAGAGTAGGAATACCCTCAACATTACTGACCAACAACCAAAAACAGACAATAGTGAAAGAGCGAATATTTACTCGCCCTAGAATACCCAGTTCCAAAACCGAACCACCCACAAAGTTTGTACAGGATCAAAGGACATGTTATTGTTTTTCTGTCTGGACTCTTTGCGAACCTCAGTCAATTAGGGGAAGTCCGTGGCTTGTTCACATCAACCGAGAGGGTGGGCCGGAAGAGAGGGCGTGTAAGGGGGTGCCAGTGAGCCGTACGAGTCATCAACAAGTGGGAGGCACTTGACTGGGGCAGGAAGTGGAAGTGATTGGCAAAGGATAATGAAGACGTGACATCGGTCTGTCACGCTTAGATGCGCGCGCAGGAAAACCGATTGTCGTGCTTTAGGAGACGTTGTTTCGGTGATATTCTTTTGTTAGTACGATAACAATTAAGCGAGAACTTGCTGCGGTTAGCAAGTGCAGTGCTTTTCCACTAAATGCGTAAAAAATTAACTCGTCCTTTTCTTTCGTGTTGTTAAATCAAAATTTACTTACGAATTTTATGAAACCGATATCTTAAATAATGCACATTAATTTGTGGAAACTTAGGTTTTTTCTTGAAATGCAAACGCTTATTGTAACAAAACCGTACCCTCGAATCTCTCATTTTCAGGGTGTCTAATAGTCCCACGGAGTCACTGATGTCTCCAAAAGGTCACGATTTGTTGGCTAAGGTCACCTATTTTCCCCCTGCCTGAAATAGAATAAAACATGTTTTTTCAAGATTAAAATCAGAGTTTCTAAAGCAAACAAGAATACAAAATTTTCTTGCAAACAATTCATCTTGGTTGCAAGGGACGTTCCAATTACCGCAAGTAATTGTCCGCCCAGATAACTCGAGCTGCACAGGACCGGAGCTGCGGGGGGTTCATCCATGATCCATGAATGTGCCATGTTATAAGACGGTTTTCGGTTCGTTTGTATGAATGCTACAGGAAAACTCCAGGGGATGACGTCGATGTCCAGGTTCTGGTGCACCAGGTACCCTGGGGATGGGGGGAGGGTCGCCGATGCCAGATTTGGAATCAGCGACCCAAAAAAACCAACAGGGGAGGGGTTTCGTGTCATTTGAGCGTGAATTTCAGGAGAAGCCTCGGAGATGACATCCATCAGCAATCCTAAGCTCCAGGTTGGCGATGGACAAATTTGGAGGTCATATTCGGGATCAGTGACCTCGAAAACCCCCAGGAATCGGATTTGAATCCATTCCAAGTGTTATTAACCAAGTTATGTATTTTTTCTAAGTGACTTCTGAAAATGTATTTTTCCGAATGCATTTTGCACTGCACAAATGCAATTTTCAGAAATTATAAAATGAATAGTACGTAAATTTTTTCATATAATTTTCGGAAGCAAATGCAAAAAAAAACCCCATCTCAATCCGTCCTGGCATCAAATTTCGGAGATTTTGGCTCTTTTTGTGCTTTATTTAATCGCCTACATAATCTATCCATTTCTCGAATAAACACGCACAAAAGTAGTTAATCAGCCGTTACTTAGATAGATGAATATTTCGGTCGTAGCTGCCACACTCTGAAACCCATGTACATCCTTTCCACTTGATTTGTCTGATTTACCTATATTTATTTATAAAGTACTGAAACATCATTACCCTCCCCACCAATCATTCATTGCTACGGTTCGACTACCAGGAAAATAATGTTCTTTCAATTTGTACATTGTGAGTTTCTTCGAAAAATGCGTAGATTGTGAGTTGTCTGCGAAAAATCGACGAAGAACGAAAATTTTCGACAATTTTCAACCTGCCTTATACCTGGCGCAAAGATTCGTTGCGGCTGAGAGCTTAGGACGGTCGGGGAGGTGTCCCTACCCCTAATTAGCCCTCGCTCGGCCGCTCCGGGTTTTGGTCATAAGTCACCTACTGGGCTCAAGGTACAATTTCGCCATAAAGTGAAAAATAAATTCAACGTCAAATAACAAAAACATTAAGTCCAAACACGATATAATTGCGATCCTATTAAGTATTCACTTTGTTTTAAAATAAAAGACAGTTTCAGAACAAGATATATTTTTAAGATTATTTACAAACTATAACTATTTACAATTTCGTACATGAAGTGTTATCCAGATTCTCACAGGAGCTGAAGGTGAAACCGTATCCATGAAAAAGAAAATTTGTTTAGCCACATGTAAAACTACATGTGAGACTAATAATTGGTCTAATAAATACGCCTATTTGAGCACTAGTCAAGCCACATATATCTGATAAAGGACACATAAATAATCAGTTAATATACAATCGACTAGTAGGCCTAAATAGTCGAAATTAAGAAAATCTTTTTTACTTGTCATTTTATTTGATCAATAGTTAGTCTGCCAAACGACCAAAACAATTTACCGACTGTACCTTGATCCCAGTAGGTATCAAATCCCGGAGAGGCCAAGCGAGGGCTAATTAGGGATAGGGACACCTCCCCAACCGTCCTAAGCTCTCAGCCGCCACGATTTTTTACGCGAGGTATAGTTCCCAACAAGTTGATCCTACATTAAAAAACTACCAATAAAATTTATAGTAAATTTGCTCGTCTTTAATTTTGTATAGCACTGTATTTTCGTTAAAATTAACAGTTTCGGTGTTACAGGACGAAAAACCGAAAAAAGTGCAAAAGTTACGCTATTTTTTTGCGAAAATTTCGGAACGTTCTGGGAAATGTTCTACTGCACACTTCAAACCCCAAAAAAATTACATAACCGCAGAGAAACCAACTGTTTGAATTTCGCCCACGAGAGGAGTTAGAGAATGGTATAATACGCATGCGTCTACCGGTTCCCTCTGCTACGTATTAACACGGAGCACGTATTAGTACAGTAGAAATGATTCTCTCTCTAACTTCTCGCACTGCGCATGCGTGTCAAACGTTTCTCCTGCCTATAGTTTTTCAGTTCTACAGGTATTTCACCGCACATCATTAGCGGATACCAGTGTAGCCGAAAGTTCACCCCATAACTCTTCCAAAAAAAATCCTCATCGGAAACTAGAAAACTCGACGTGTAAAACAAGAATTTCGCGCGACATAACCTTGCTGCCGCGACAATAGAAGCTAATTCTGATTTATCGACGCTTTGTCTTAGCGCGGATACGGGACGTTTGATTTATTGTCGCTTTTAACAAAAACCGATTCCGGCGTGAACTACACATGTTTCGTCAACTTATAACAAGGCGTTGGTCTTTTGTCATCGGTCGTTTGATTTGTATCAGCTGATTTTTTACGCGATGTTTTGATTGGACTAACAAGCCGTTGGTAGTGGATTCCATTCAGTCCATCGCGTTGATGAATAACACATTTCACCGTCATGTCCGCCGGTGTTCCTGGCATAAACATCGGGTTTTTGTCGTAAAATATAAAACCCGCTTCATTCATTGAAATATGTTTTATTTAGCAGAAGCGGGAATTTCGTAAGAAGTATCAAGACGGAGGAAATCTGGTTTCGTGGCGTGATGGCAAGTATAACAACGCGACCCGATTCGTAAATAAAAAAAAATCAACATCTGAAAATAGATTGAAAAGTGGTTTTACAGGAGTAGGCTTGCACGTTACCATCGACTCCTAAAAACCGGGTGTACATATTTACACTTTTACTTTCTCACTATACTATAGTGATCGCAAAAAAAAATCGATGTTGAGATTTTTGTAGAAATATCCGTTTTGGGACCCCTTGAGTCCAAAATAGTAGTTTTTACAAAATGTCTGTCTCTATGTCTGTATGTCTGTATATGTATACAAAGCTAAAGCGAAAACTATTCGATCGATTTCAAACAAATTTGCACCAGACATATCAAGTAGGCCTGAAAGATGCACGAAAAACGGTTTTGAAAATTTTTGAAAAACAACCCCCTTTTTGACAAAAAAACCCCAAAAAATTAGTTATTATTTTTTTAAAAACGGCTCTAACGATTTTGATAAAATTTTGCTTATTGTAGCCTTTAATGTACCCTACCATATGCAAAAAACCGCATCTTTCTAAAAATTCTCGTTTAGCTAACAATAATAATAATAACTGATTTTTCTGGTGTTTTTGGCCATAAAGGGGATTGTTTTTCAAAAATTTTCAAAACTTTTTCTCGTGCATCTATACAGGCCTAATTGACGTGTTTGTTGCAAATTTGTTCGTAATCGGTCGAATAGTTTTCTCTCTAGATAATAATAATAACATTTATTAGTTAATCTCCTACTTTAATAAATCACCTCTCCTACCCCACCTACAATTATGAAGTCACTGTGAATCTGTTTAATAATTCAAATACGTTTGTGAGAAATTATGTGCCAGTTCCTGGTACTTCATTTATAACTCGAAAACGAACTATTCTAAGTCGCCCGATGATAAATATTTCCTGAACCGCTGACGTGAGTTGAGCGAATTTCCAAAATCTATATGTATAAAATCCAAATACCAACCACTGACTCACTCATCACGAAATCTCAAAAACTACCGAACGGATTGGAATGAAATTGGGTACGTAGCTTCCTCTAGGGCCCTAGGTGCTCGCTAAGAACGGGTTTAAAAAAATTCGTAATTTTAAGGGGGGTTTGGAGGATCAAAGCTACTAAAAATCCCCACAAATCAAAGCTACTAAAAATCCCCACAAGAAGTACATAGTATAATATATTTTTTTGGTTAATATATATATTTTACTTTAATTTGTCTTTCCGTGCAAAGCCGTATAGAGCCAGAGTCAAGGTATATGTTTTAAGATTTCAACAAACTATTTGTTAGAAAAACACTTGCGGGCGTAACACGACAAAAGACAGCTGAAAAAATGAGACTTAAGTTGTCGATCCTATATCCGCTCCTCTGTGCGGTGTAATCTCTTCCCCGAAAGCTTGCTTCGCTCTGTCGCGAACGTGTGTACCAAATCGGACTTAAAATGCGGCCGTTAGAGTGCGAACATATGAATACGTAAATATATGTAACTTTTAATGACACCACAAAACGTATTCTGGGGACCATGATCGGTGTTCATTTACTACTGCCGACCTTAGGTCTTACCATAAGGGTCACTGCAATAGCTCATCTTGCCTATGGAAATTCGCTAATGTAGAAGTCAAATGCGTCTAAATGAGCTCTTTCACGTTAAATTCTGTTCATTGGTTTAGCCACAGTCAATCGTCAAAGATCGGCCATGTATACAAACTTGGCTGAAAAGTGGGTTGTGCTCCTATACATAAAAAACGGCTACTTCAAGTAAAAAATGTCATACAATGAAAATAGTATAGCATAAAACTCTGCTTAAATGAAGCTCCTAGCATTTAAATTTCTCTCGTTCCTTCGCACAGATACTCGTAAAACACAGAAAGTAGTAGAGCTGAATTTCCATTTTTGAAGTGAGCAATAAAAAAAAAAATATACATTTTCAACGATTTCTAACCTCAAAACAAGTGTATCAAATTGATCTGCAACTAGATTTTCACGAAATCTTACTACTTAGTAATACATAGTATTACTAATTATATATTTTTTTCATAATAAATAAGCTTCTCAACATTTCTGGTGGTAAGTGTCCGTCTTACATCGTTCACTGGCCACTTCTTGGTCAACATTCCCTTTGTCATCATCAAATTGATCTGCACGTGATTTTTCACTGGATCTGTACTAATATTATAATGAGGTAAAATTTGTTTGTTTGTATGTAGGGGGTAAGCTCAGGAACTACTAAACCAATTGAAAAAATAGTTTTATTAATAAAAAGCTACACTATTCCTGAGTAACATAGGCTATAATTCATTTCGATAAAAACATTTTTTATTTCAATATTTTTAAATTTAAGAAAAATCTTAGTTTAGGCCTAGACTGATGAATCATCACATGTAATTACATTTATTACCATAGCTACCAATTGAATAAAATAACAGATAATACAGCCGTTTGTTCCAATATTTCCATTAACAGCTGATTTCAAACATTGAAGCAATTGTTTGTATTTGTAAATTTTAGGTTTTGGTTTTATTAAAGTGTAGACCTGAGCCTTGCTGGTACTTTTAACCTTTATTATAACTGTTGTTATAAAATATACGAAATAATTTGATTTGAAAATTTAACATTATTTACCATCTTAGCTTTGGGGATATTATTAATCCTACACCTTTTTTATAAAGAAAACATAACATGATTTGGTGTATAGAAGGTTCCAACGGGGTTGGCGTGCGGAGCAGGGGTTTCCTCTAGTCTCCATATATAAAAGCCAAATCCACTAACTTACTGATCACAATTTCTCAAAAACTACTGAACGGATTGGAACGAAATTTGTTATGTAGCTTCCTCTAGGACCATAGGTGCTCTCTAAGAAAGGGTTTAAAAAAATTCGAAATTATGGCGGTGGGGGTTAAAAGTTACTAAATCACGATTTCTCTAAAACTACTAAACGGATTGGAATGAAATTTTGTGTGTAGCTTCCTCTAGGACCGTAGGTGTTGATAAGAAAGAGTTTAAAAAAATCGACTTTTTGGGGGTTGAGTGAGGGGTCAAAGTTACAAAAAAAAAAAAAAAACCCGAACGGATTGGAATGAAATTTGGTATGTAGCTTCCTCTAGGGCCTTAAGTTCTCGCTAAGAAAGTGATTCAAAAAATTCAAAATTTTAGGGGATGTTTGGGGGGTTTCAAAGTTACTAAAAATCCCCAAAAGAAATTCATAGTGTAATATATTTATTGATGTAATATATTTTTTGTTAATATACATTTTACTTTGATTTGTCTATCCGTGCATAGCCGGATTGGGCCAGCTAGTAATGTATAATTTTAATTTGTCTCCACAATAAATGGCCACACTATTTCTTAACATTTCTTTATATAGTCCACTGGCCACTATCTTGGTCGTCATTCACTTTGTTGGTTCCAAAGTGTTGATCCGATTCACAAATCAGAATCGAGTCTATACAACCATCATGAGAAGATGCTTAACTAACCAGAGACTGAATATTGCAGACTTGGGAAATTACCTTCCCACTCGGCTAATTGGATGCGAACCAGAGACGGTCTTCGATTGTTTTTACAACAAACTAAACGACATCGTGCTCTGTGTTTGCAGACATCTAGACCTGGCTGTGTAGATGCATCTGTAATTACTTAGGTAATGGCTTCTTGTTACCACTGATCTGCAGTCATATATAAAGAGAGAGTAGAGGCTACAAAGATCTTTCCACTGGACTAATTCATTGACCGCATACATACATTATTTTGTAAACCTCTTTCACCTATACTAGAAAACATAAACTGGACTATGTCTATACTAAAGTTTGTTTGTTTGTTTGTAGTGGGTAATCTCTGGAACTACTGAACCGATTGAAAAAAATAGTTTTACTTAAAAAAGCTACACTATCCTTGAGTAACATAGGCAATAATTCATTTTGATAAAAACATTTTTTTATTTCAATATTTGTAAATTCAGTAGGAAAAAATTCTTAGGTTAGGTCTATCATTTTTATAGAATGATAAACCAACATATGCATTTACATTTATTACCATAGCAACTAATAAAATAAAATAACACATAACAGTTTTTGCTCTAATATTTCCATTAACAGCTGATTTCAAACTTTAAAGCAATTATTTGTATTTTTCACTTTTAGGTTAGGTTTTTATTAAAGTGTAGGACTGAGCCTTGCTGATTCTTTCGACCTTTATTATAACTGCTGTCACAAAATATACGAAATAATTTGATTTGGACGTTTAACATTATTTACCATCTTAGCTTTGGGGTTTATTATTAATCCTACACCTTTATTATAAAGAAAACATAACATGATTATGTATACAGACGGTTACAAGGGGTTGGCGTGCACAGCACGCAGGGATTTTCCCTAGTAATGTACAAACAAAATTTGTTTGAAAAGAAGGAAGTCGTGGGACTGGCGACAGAAATTAAAACTGTCTTAAATATAAATCGTTAGTTAGATTGGTTTAATCCTATATTTCATCATTTTAGAGGTACAAAGTAAAGTTACTTAACACAACTTACAAAATTAGGAAGTGCAATTTCCATTTCAGAGGTATTACCAAGAGTAAACTATTCTTTAATGCATTTTGTTTTATGAAAATAAAACTTATTTATTGCAATAGTTAAATAATTACATTATTATTAGTTGCTATAAAACTTACCTTTAATGCATAATTATAAACATTCCAATTGTTAAATTCAAATTCAACAGAATGTTAACTGTTTAATAGGCTTCTAGAGTGCAGAGTTGAGTGTTTCGTCTTGTTTTTCTCCACTAATTTTTGTATGTCTCAATTTAAAACCACACAAATATTTCATGCGATCACAAGCAGATGTTTATTGACCGTTTTCGTTTTCAATAAAATCGTTACCCTTAAACGGAAAATTACCGTTATTTCGACTAAGGATTACAATCGAAAAACTGACGTTTTACAACAAACGTCAATAAACCACTAACCGTTTTCCAACTTTATATCCTACTATGCGACGTTTTTTCAACGTAAATTACAATCGAAAAACCGACGTGTTAAAAAAGACGTAAAATAATTAACGAATAACCGTTAATTTACCATCTATCCCATTAAACGACGTCTTTTTTTCGTAGTAACGTGGGATGTGTAGCACTCTAGCGACCGCATTTTAAGTCCGATTTGGTTCACATTTCGTACACATGTTGGTTGTCTACGTCGGTCGGACTAAATCGTTAGCAAAAAAAATCCAACAATCGGAAGCACGTTTTTTGACCGGAAGTAACTATTTGTTTAGATTTTCCCTACGAGAATGAATTTATTTTTGAGTTTTGTCTACAAATATAAATGCATGATGTTATTCTGCACATTTTCTTTTTTTACGCGACCTTATAGCTCGCTTGGTTCCCCCAAAATCGATCAAAACGTAAAATACCGTAGAAGTATCCGATTCAAAGCCATGTGGTGGATTCTACCGTGGAGTTGAATACATTGTGTTGAAGATACTCTCAATACGGGGGTTGGCGTTTGAAGCACGCAACGGTTTGTGTTTTGAAGATACTCCCAATATGCGGAATGGCGTGCGAACCATTTTGCAGCTATTCAGCACCGTCGTCAATGGACCTATTTCCCAAATTGTTGGTTGAAACCCTAAAACATAGGCCTATAAACTTAATTTTGGAAATTTGCTCAACTCACGTCAGCGGTTCAGCTCAATTATTTTAATATTCGCTCAATTTTTCATTGTCAATAGAAAATTTTTATTATATTTTTTTCAGATGTTTCAGATGAAGAATCCAAGATAGTTAGTGATAGTTTTATGCATGTAGGCCTAATTTATTATTTCTTACCTGTCAAGAATGAACAACTAAAATTGTATAAATAAATACATTTCAAACTATTTCTTATCTTAAATAATCAAATGCAAAGAGAGTAATATAAATTGTTTCTTGTTTACGTGTAAGTGTGTTTTGTCATCTGATGATGGCACGGTGATACCGAAACAGCTTTATGACACAATAAATGATTGGTGTAAGTACAATAATACAAATATTATTACAAAAACAGTCGTAAAGAATTATAGAATTTATAAATAATAATTAAAATTGTAACAGTTAATCATAAAAATCCATACCATCAATTACTTTTAATGAATATACTTAAAAGTAATAACCTACAGAAAACTTGACTCCAACCAAATTACACTCATTTACCCGACAAAAATGCACGAACTGTGGTCAAAATTCCGTAGAAACGCTATAAAAAAATTCCTCGTTAGACGGAACCAAGCCTGTATCGGTGAAATTATCGTTCCGAACTTCACGCTTGACCGAGTCCGACCGCAGCAGTCTCCGTGATTGCCCGTACGCAGTGTGTTTAGGCGTTTATTAAGCACACTTGAAAACGTGACCGTCTTCGTGTGTTTTAGACATTAACGCTGGGGCAAGAACGATGGCCGCGTCTATCCCCCGCTTGATAGGTAAAGTGGTTCCATTTCCATCATCAGATAGTGGTTGAAACAGGGCTCGACGACGGACGAGGCTATAAAGATTCAGGGTCTTTGAAATTAAATCGGAAAGGAGTAATAAACAATTAAGATCGTGGTCCTTTTCGCTTTCACAAATTGTGGCGGGCAGGTTGTTAGTCCGTCCTTGATCGAGTTTATTAAATCTTGTGTTCGACTTCGGGTGGTTCCGTGGATATTCGTAAATTGTTTGATGTTCATTCGGAAGACTGTTATTAGCGAAATATGGTAATATGAGCTATTGCAGTGTCTTATGGGGAGACCTAAAGTCAGGAATGGTCAATGAGCACCGACCATGGTCCCAATAATAGGTTTTGGGCTGTAAATAAAAATTGTATATACAGGATGGTGATAAGTCTTAAAAATTTCGGGAATAAAAATCAAAATAAATCAAAAATAATATTTTTTTCGAAAAACGCTTCGTTTCCAGAAACCCGCCATTTTGTTTCTTTTACTAAATAATTCATATCTAGAGAACGGTTTGACCGATTGAGTTCAAACCAGGCATGGAGTTTGACCTAACAACGATCTATTTAAATAATATAATCGATTAAATCCAATAATGGTTTCAAAAGGGGCCTGTTTGAAAATTTCAAACCTGAATTACCCAAAAGCCGTACACTTTGAGAAAGAAATTCAATACACCTTTTCTGTAGCCCTTTTAATTCCCTATCGGACGGTATAATTCTATCGGAAGAAGGATAGTGGGTAAGTTAAAGATAATAACAGCATATGTACACACAATATTGCTGTGTTAACTGTTTTGGTATAGGATGCCGGGTTGAACAAACCAATTATTAGCCTGAAAATCCAAAAAGCGGGAGGACGATTTTTGACAGGATGAACATTTTTTGAAGAGTTTTCGAACGAGAATGAATATTTTTTTGAGTTTTATCTAAACAAATAAATAATATAGAAAATAATTCTGCACATTGTTTTACAAAACTTTATAGCCAATCTAAAACAAATTCACTCTAGTATTAAAAACCTAAAACAATAGTTAGTTTCGCTCAAAAAACGTACTTACTATTGTTGGATTTTTTCGTCTAACGAACTCGTCCAAGCGACGTAGACAACCAACATGTGTACCGAATTTGAACCAAATTGGGCTTAAAATGCGGCCGGTAGAGTGCGAACACGTATATACATATATGATTTTTAATGTCACCGCAAAACGTGTTCTAGGGACCATGATCGGTGCTCATTTGCTATTCCCGACCTTGGGTCTTACCATAAGGGCCACTGTAATAGCTCACTTTTCTTATGGAAATTCGCTAATAATTCTGCACATTGTTTCACAAAACTTAATAGCCCATCTGGTTACCCCAAAGTGGAACAGCTGACGTGAGTTGAGCGAATTTCTGAAATTAAGTTTATATGTTATAATTTGGGAATTTTGTCCACTCACGAAGGCGCTGAATAACTGCCTCCGTGTACGAAATATTAGTAGAATGAGATTGCCCTTGCTAACGCGCTGCTTCGTTCAGCTCACTCAACAGAAGAGTTGAGGTAGGTCTCAATATAACAATGAGTGCAATCGCTCATCTTTTCTAAGGAAATTTCTTAAAACGACGCAAAATTTATTTATTTATTTATTTTTATGACTAATGCTTGTACTATATTTTACATTTATACAATTTACTGATTTTCAAATTCTTTAAGAGTTTTAATTTGTATCACCGACGAAGGCCAGTAGGCCTACAGAAGAGTTATTAACAATTTATAGTATTTGGTAATACCTCTGAAATGGACATTGTGCTTCCTCATTTCGTAACTTGTGTTAAAATAGTTTATTGGTAATACCTGT